>CM060951.1:84290013-84473911 GCA_030765055.1 Mantis religiosa
AATCGAATTTTAATGTGAATCACTTCAAGTTTGTTGTTTCAAAGTTATTTGCTTCATTTTCTTTTGCATGTTGAATTGCTCCATTAGTTCACTGGCACATAAACCATAAATATGTCAAATGAGTGTATATAATATAATACTTTATAAATATATAATATATGCCGCTTATGAAAAATATGTGAGATTACAGTATTGCTTTAACTGCTTAAAATGACCAACTGTTACGGCATGAACTCAGAAAATCTAATAACCAATTTATTAGTTTTAATGTTCGGCATTTTAGACTTTGATACATGATCACAATAGCGTATTAAATATCAATTGTAAATTCTTTAAGATGTTCCGGTTGCATATCATAGCCAAGTATTACTGTAATATAAAATGAGGCTCAAACAGAAAATGGTCAATTCAGCAGCTTCTGCAGGGTATACGCAGACGAATGACTGAAAAGCAAGTTCTTAAAGCTGTGAAAGTTAAACTTCAAGAAGTGACCGGAACGCCCTCTTAACCACCAAAACAAACTAATGGCAACGTATTCCAACGTAAAACTTAAATCCCAACAGTGATAAAATATAAACAAAAACAATGATAAAGCATATCAATGATAGCTACATATAAATAATTTTTATCCGTTTTCGGCCGCACCGTGGCTCAATGGTTAGACCGCTTGGCTCTCACCAAGGCGGCCCGGGTTCGATCCCAGGCGACCGCAAAGTGAGATTTGTGGTGGACTACACGGCGCTGGGGCGGGTTTTCTCCGGGATCTCCGGTTTCCCCCACCATCTCATTCCACCGGTGCTCCAGCTCCATCTCATGTATCATCACTATCATCGCCTGCGGTGCCGTATGTAGTAAAAGCGGGCGTTAAACGCTACGCGCGCGCACACACACACACACACACACACACACACACACACACACACACACACACACACACACACTCCGTTTTCAAATAGGTATTTTATAAACTTTATTCTCTGTCTTCTTTCAACTATTTATGATTTATGCAGGTTAATATTGTCTTATTTACATCACATTCTATTGTTACTTCCGTTATAGAATAACCGTGCGTAAAACGGAAAATCCGTTGTTCATATCCCGGCTATAGAACTTAAATTTTTAGTCTGATTATAGTTTTCAACCCATAGTCTGCACACTACCTTATTGTAACAATAACTAATTAATTATAATGTTCATATTTTGTTGCTAAATTTCGGAGTTATGTTGTTTAAAAGAAGAGGCAGAGAAAAAAGTAATTGATAGATATTTGCTATATCTACAGTTTACAACACAGTCATACATTTAAACAAATAAATACAGTGAAACCTTTATTGAATGTGTAGACTGCAGACAGAAGTTAAAAGTATTGCGAAGTGTACTTCTGGCCTTTCTTTGCGGGTTTCAAAGTTTCCATTTCCTTTGGGGAACAACTCAAATGGAAAGTTCTTTTTCCCAAAAGAGCAGCTGCCAGTACACATATGGGTAATTAAGAGCACCCTTATCTTGTTTTATAACAGAGTAAAGCCAAGTTTTTTCCCACACAGGGAAGAGTTTGTTCAAACACTCTCTCAGCTCCGCCTGTTGGTTTTTATTTTAGCTAACCTGACATAAAAATGTTAGGCTTCGGCAAGTCACGAATATTTATTTAATTTAATATAAATTGATACTTCATTTACTTGACTTATTGTATTTAGATTGATACTACTACCTCGTTCCATTCTTTGGCTCAATTGGGCGTCAATTAGTCTATTACAGCTTTCTACCCAATGGCATGATGCTTTCTAACACTTGGTACCCTCTTCTGTACGTATATTCATTTCTTCTAATGAATCTGCAGCAAGCATAGTTTTCTTTTCCAATGTCTCAGACTACATATTAGGTAGATGATTGTCCTTTCATACACAATATGTAGGAGAAGTTTGGAAAGGTGGTATCAAACTAAAAAGTTTAATAAATTTGAACTACGGATCTTCCGATTTCCAAAGCACTTAATTACCACTGATGACCTAATTGTTTATTAAACTATAAATTCCGGAATTTAAGCATCTTAAAACTTTGTAAGGTCACCATTGAAATTTGTCATCTCAAAATATAATTGAGATATTTTTGTGCTTTAGTGAAAAAAATGCGAGTCAGGGAATTTGATGTTGTACCAACTTGTTGCCAGGGTATATCAGTTGGTTAAAATAACCGAACGAATCCGCTATTGAAATCTCGACTGTGACATTGCATTTTATACTCTTATTACACTGTTTTAATGTCATTACTTATTTGTCTATGTATTTTGTACGGACCAATTTTTTCCTCGATTCATCGTAACCTTAAAAGTTTCCAGTCTAAAAATCCGCGTGGTTTATTCCACTAAGACTGTATTGGGTTTCTCTTCAAGGATCAACTTCTTTTTCTAATAAAATCTCCCTATTTTGTCCTTTGCCCAATTGAAAACATCTCATTTAGAATATCTAAAGCTATATTTGCTACACTGCTTCATTTCAAATTTTAAGTGTACTCCAGTTTCTTTCAATAATCAAAGTCTTTGACATTACTTTCTCTGTTCTATTAAAGTCTTATTAAAGAAAATGGGTTCTACTCGTATTATTTTTCTAGCGCTTATATTACGCTACACCAATTTTCATGTGATTGTGAGGCATTTTACGCAATAGCACAAATGTTTCTGAAGCCCAATATCGACTAGGTGCATAGTTTGTTTAGCGATTTTCGAGGCATTTGCTCTAAACTTGTACTGATTTCATCTAGTTCATTTTCTATTAAATCTGATCTACAGTATTTCTTGTGTAACACCGCACTGAAGCTGTACTTATTAACGATCGCCTGAAAGGCCTTGAAAATTAGAGTGCGATGTACGAAAAGTTTTATCAGAATAATAGAATACATTTTGTGTAATTAAATAAGATATATGCCACTTGTTTGAGAGATAAGACTTTAATGCGTGTCTTCCTGCACGACTTACTCTGCGACTCTCGGTTCTGTCGCGCAGTGGAGAGAGCCTACGAATTCGTTATCATATATTTTAACGACCTGTATGCTATCTAAACAAATCTACAAGCCAAAGTAGAATATTTGCTAATTCAAAATTCTCCAACGCATTTTAGTCCTTATATGTATATATGAGACCAACTGTTTGAGATAGATACTTTGTATTGTTTCCTTGATTTCTTGGGAGCAATTCTAAGATAAATGTCATCTATACCACTTGTAAGATTTTGCCTGCTTTCTCATATTCCTGAATTAGTTCGTTCAAATTAGCCACCATTTATTTCCTGGCAAATGTAAAGATTTTTATTGTTTATGCAAAGCTGGTAACCCTAGAGATTATAATTTTGTATCTCACAATGACATAATATTATCCACTTAATATATACCTTGATAAGTTCTTCTTTTGTCTTCTACCGTCTAAAACGTATTTACTGTCTACAAACTAAAAGCTGTACGTCAGGTGATAAATGCTGTCTCAACATACTCTTGGAAATCTCTTCAGTCTCTCCTAAAAATAATTGCTGTATTGTTCTGATGCATCCTGTGTTACACACGCGTGTGCTAATACATCAGGTAATAATGCACAGACACGCTATCAGAAACCGATCCGACTACGGTGAAGGTGCTGGAGTGGAACAGTTCCTTTCTTCTGTGCCTGCTTCAAAGCAAGATCACTGCTCCATCTCAAGTGGTGTGCACCTGTGTCGTGAGTCTACAAGTGCTCTTGCAACTGATCTCAGATTAACTACTAAACCCTATTGTATCGATATCAAGGGCTTTCACAATTCCACTATAGCTTCTCCTTACATAATCGAACGTGTAGAACATATTTTGAGATCTACAGCACATTGACTGTTTTTAGAATTGCAGGCAACTTGTGTTTGAGTGTTCTTTTGTTGCGCGCGCGCGCACACACATACACGCATAAACACGCAGAAAGAGAGAAAAACAGAGGCATATAAGGATAATTTTGTAAAAGTAATAATTGTGTTCAGGGAGACGGAAAACTTATTTCCAATAAAATTAACATGGAATTTTCTGGCGGAATAGTATGCTTCCTCTACTTAAGTATGCAATTGAGAAAGTAAAAATAAATATACAAATTCCGAGAAATGTGTTTCCTATTCAGTGGCGAGGCGTTAATGTTGCCTCTGTTGCCGCCGGCTACAGTTAATAAATTGAAGAAAGTATATCCAAATTGCACATTACTTTTTGTTCAAAGAATAATGGAAAGTCCAAGCGATTTTACTATCAGATTTCAGTGGCGTAAATTTGTGACCGACTCACCGAGAACCGGTCGGTGATAGATCCGCCGAGACCGGTCGTATAGCATCCTCCAGTTCGTTATGTTGCCAGTAGGGCTCACCGACGAACTCGAAGCCTACAGATTCGTGTGCGATATCGGTAAACTTGCGAGGCAACCAAGGCTTTAGTTAATTGTTTATGGAGCGATTGTTGCCAGTGCAGTGAAACGGCAAACCTTGCGTTTTCTGGTAATTCTTCGCATAATATGGTGAACGATTTAATGTAAAAAGTACAATAAGAAGAATGTTATCACAATTTGCGAATAAAAGTGTGTGTGTGATCGAAGCCTTTTAAATCGGTCCTTGAGTTCACATTCTTTTGCTGAAAAATATCACATAATTTGAACAGGTAGGACAACTCGGGATCTTAAACCTATAAAATCTAAATCACACGATCATAATTTTAATTTTGATCATTCCTGCCACCAGTGCACCAGCAAAACCACATTTTTCAACACTCCGCAGAATACGCACTTATCTAAAAGACAAACTCAGAATAAACTTTCATCTCTGTCCTTGTTATCAATAGAAAAGACGTTGTTTAATAAACTTAACAAGCAACAGCAAGCAACATTTGAAAACTCTGTAATTGACGTTTTCTTGGAGATGAATCGGCACACTGAACTAAAATTCAAATAGACACTTCAAATTGGACAAATTGTAAATACATTTTAATTAAGGTATGTCACTATAATTTTTATTTATATAACTGTGTTTGTTTTATGTTCTACAACATAAAACATTAATCTGGAAACCCTCGGAATTCGCACTGTCACTCTTCAAATTAAGACTGAAGCAAGCAATACACAGGACCATCCCCTGTGCCTATTTATATAAATTATCTACTAATAATTTATCATAATATTATTGTATTATTTATAAGGTGTTTTCTACGCTTAATTCTTATTAATCATAAAGGTTGGCGGAATAGTTTCAATAGGCGTTTTGTAAAAGATACATAAAAGCATATGCGTCGCTTAATACTATATTGTTATAATAGCTCAGTTTTATGTTTTCGTATTTAGTCTCTCTCATAAACGCGCGCGCGCGCGCGCGCGCGCGCACACACACACACACACACACACACACACACACACACACACACAAACACACACCAGCATCAGATTAGGAAAAAAGGAATATATCTTGTATTGCTAATACTACGAAAAAATGTTATTAAATTGAATAACTTTAACTCCATATTGTCTTTGTTTACCTTTTATTATAAAAATGCCAATTTTATACGAATACAAATTTTTCATTTTAACAAACTCGATAGATTTAACGGAGAGTAATACAATTGTTTTGTGTTTTATTGGTTTTTAAACTAAGTAAATTTAGATCATCGCAGAATAAGTTGATAAAATAATTTTAATTGTAATATCTAAATCAAGGTGACAATATCCTTTTTCAATATAAACTCTCAAAAAGAATTATGCAATTTTTTGAATGCCTTCTGCTTTTTCTTAATGTTTCTAACAATCATATAACTTAAATGAGAATGAAACGATTTCATAGATTACCCAAAGGATGTTTAAAATAATATTTTGTTTGTCGTATTAACATATCAGTACTATTGTTGTTTAATTAAAATTATTAAAGCCATTTTAAGAGAAAATAAAACAACGAAAATTCTTCCAATAAAGACCAGTTTGCAGAGTCGAAACATTTTCAAGGTTCTCATCAACATTTTCATTCAATATATAAAACTAAATGACAATGGGCGGTGGAAGTTATATTAATAAATTAAACTTTGTTTCTAGTGAAGGAAGTAGATAAATCTCCTAAAAGTAGGTTGTGAGGGCCATCCAGTTGGAGCAAATTATAGTAAGAGCACTATTTGATTTTTGTTGCACCAAAGCTTAAAACCTCCATGCGACCTTTTTTGCAAAATGCTTTTGGAAACTAAAACTGAAGATAAGCTTTTGGTATCTACTTCTCTAGTTATTAAGATTTCCTTCGAACGATTTCTGAAATTCGGTGTAAAGCAAACAAATGAATGTCTCTTTTGCAGGAAGTGAAGTTCAGGAACACCTCCCTGGGTTGGACCATACACAGCCTCTAGTGCAGCCTTACCCACCTCCACCGCCCATGCCCCACCATAAAGCGGGGGCGGCAGAACGACTGGTTGGGGGCAGCGAGCAAGTAGTCCCTTCGGAATCCACGTAAGTTTCTTTGTCACGTTCTTGATAACATGTATATTAGACTTCATGCTAGTACGAGGGTTTTGGTATCCCTTATTTAATGCTAATGGTTGTCCTCGTATTAATGAACGCTAAATGTTTGCTAACAATAAAATCAATCTTATACAACATTTACTTCAGTTTTCTAGTTCATCGCCAACGGCTGATTAGTATTATGAATATCACCTCGAATTTTAATTGTAAAATACATCAAGAGCTCCCTGTTAAGCTGTGGCAACTATTAAAGTTCTATTTATTAGAGAATCTGAAAGATACACGCTATATTTTTGCACTTTGCACTCAATTATATATGTATAATATAGTCAACCAGAAATGTTGTCGTAAGGAGTTTAGGCATTCAAGAGATGCAAAAATTTAATATTTTTAAATATAACTGAAATGGTCGTTATTTTACTGTCGTAAAAATAACTTCCGGCAATACTTGTAGGCAACTTTATAAACAATGCAAATAATTTGCCTGCTGAGGAATATCAGCCACTTTATATCACCAAATAACCCCTGCTGATGCCTTCACCTTAATGGAAATATCACAAAAACCACGTAAGTCACAAATGAAAGCCAAAACCTCTGATACTTATAATGGATACTTTAGTACTTCCATTTCCAAAGAAGGAGAGTATTGACTTTAATTTTTTCTTATTCGAAGAGTCGAAATCGGTATATCAGTTTGTAATCTCAAAGAATACCATCAAGATTACATCATAAAATTGCAGCTAGGATACAAGTTTTAGCAGAAAAAAAAACTTACTATGAATTAGTAAGTAACCCTTGTAAACGTTCCTTAATACCAATAACCTGTCACATAGAGTATTAAAATAGTAAAAGTGAAATCCAAAGAGAATTCAAGTTCACAAATGTTATAGTTCCTGACCACAACCGATACGGAAGAGACGCGGTAGCGTTTTGCTTCAGTGGTAGTCGCTTGTGCAAGTCAAGATGTACCTATGTATCTTAAAAATCTAAATTTTTTGTGTATTAGGTTTTCATCTGTTATTTAATGTTTATCAGTTATAACGGTTATACAAAATCCTTCCGAATGAAAATGACTTCATAAGCTATTATCAGACAATTCGATATATTTGTTTCTTGTGAATATCTTTAATGTATGGTATTTTAACAAAATTGCTACCGTCACTTTTCAGAACTTTGGAAAAGCTTCATTTAAAGGTATGGGGCGATTTTCATTAAAATTCGTGTCACAAGTTTGCAAGATATTAAACATGAATTCAATGCTTGATAAATAGTCAAACAAAAATGCAATGCCATGGCCGGGATTTGAACCACGGATCTCCTGGTTTCCGTTCAGTCGCTCTTACCCATTGAGCTACCATGCCCAACGTGCCGTCATGACACTAAATTCTCCAATTGTCATGACGGCACGTTGGTCATGGTAGCTCAATGGATAAGAGCGACTGAATGGAAACCAAGAGACCCTGGTTCAAATTCCGGTCATGGCATTGAATTATTCAGCTTGGCTCTATCTATCCAAAACCTTAGCTTATACACGGCTAGTGTGAAGGAATAATTAATTTCCATCAATTAACTTAATGTTTGATGTTTAATCGACTTTTCATTTTTCAGTTATGCTGTTCACAGATACATGGCACATGGACAGTTTTCTAGAAATGCTTTTTGGAGGAAGTCGAGCAGTCTCAAAACGTATTTCTGGTGAAATAGTAGTATCCAATTTTGGAAACATCAATGCAATACTTCCACCACTTACTGCGCATGCTCAAATAGGCGTTCTGCCAAAACTGATAACGCACCACCTGCTTATCGAAATGTTTCCTATTGCGATGGATAGTATGAAGGAAACAACTACAGTTCGGCAAGAAAAACTAAGCAAGTTCTTAGAGTGATTATACAACTATTGGATTAGCGCACTAGAATGCAATGTGTTCACGAGCTATCCCATATGGCAAACATGTTCGCTCTCAACGAACTTCTATGCAAAGTTTTGCTTTGCGTATTCGATGTCTGAGTAGCTTAGGCGATAGCACGTTTAAGTTAACATTATATGCAAAGGTGTGTGTACTGTGTAATAAATTTTTTGTACGCTAAAAGGTGGCAATGCTTACAACAATTACTCGAATATTTGATTTCTTCACATAATCTCAACTCATTTAGAAATTGAGAATTAAGACACGGGTCTTTCTGTGGAATGATAGTGTTAAATAACTGATGTATAGTCACTTTGGTAATGACTTGAAAGTCCTACTGGCATTCAACTAAAAAAAAAAAAAAAAAAAAAAAAAAAAAAAAAAAAAAAAAAAAAAAAAAAAAGTACTTACCGTACCTAATTGGAATCCTTTAACGGGCGAGTTCCTTAAACGACTTCCAATTCCCAATTTTCCTTTGATAATTCTTGCGCCACAGGATTAGGATTAAAATTAGAATTACTAAGGAAGGGATTCGTCACTACGACCACTCTTGATCTATTGTACCCTGCCCCCAAGTGGGGCACCCCCGGGTGGAAGGGTGAGGTGAGCGAAGACAGAGGGCGGCCGTTCCAAGGAGCCGCGACAGTGCAAAGGGCAGGGTCCCTACAGTTTACTTAGATACTTCCCCCGACAGGTCAGGACAACGTACACGCTCCTCTACTGCGGGACGGCAATGACCCAAGCAGCCGAGCCCCAAATGTCCAAACTGGCGGTCCCAAAATGGTCCCAGCAGAGTTATGGAGACCGGCAACTGACCTATCGGAGTGCCACAACAATATACCTTAACGCTCAACAATTATATTTTTTCTGTTTCTGTTCACAAATTCAAAACTTATGTCGCGACGAATTATATGGAAACTCGTTTTTGTAAAGCTCGGCAATTCGAAATTATTGTTTACTGCTTGAAGCACTTGTTTCTTTCAAAGACGCTATGCATCTTGCACGAACAGCACATTTAACAAATTCATCATATTCACCTTCCACATCTGGCTTCTTTCTTTTTCCATGTTTTCCTGTAGTGGAAAGCCTGTCCGTTTCACAACCGCTTTCCAGCTTGGCTCTGAAACACCAGTTAATTCAGCTGACAAATGAACGTCATCTATTGCTAAGGTTGGGGATTTTTCACACAACTTGCAAAACACGTTAAATATAATGTACCTTTCGCCACTTTTTAACGGTTTCCCTCTGAGAAGTTTTGCGTCATGCACGGAAGCAGCCATGTTTTAACTAATTCATTTCCTTCTCTTTTAAAGTGCGCATGCCCAGCGTACACTCTGATTACTACATAGGTACAAATTACACTTACATTTACCAAATAAAATTCCAATTAATTACTGTTTGACTGTTACATTCGTAATAATGTGAAGTTGTTTGCATATTTTGCATTAGATATAAAGTCTTTAAAAATGATATGTGAACTATATATCTTATACGCAGAGATATACAAGGCTAAACAGCCAATGATATCACACACGTACAGTGCTTTTGTTTACATCGTCCCATAAACTAACTACAGCCGCGGTATAGTAGAGTAGTGAACCTGGATTCGGTTCGTTATGAAGTATAGTGTACACAACTTAACCGAGCGGGGTGACTCAGGAGGTTTCCTCGCATTCGCGAGGTCTGGGTTTGATTCCCGTGGTGGAACTACCTGACCCATGGACTTTTTCGGTAGTATTCCCGGTTCTCCAGGCAAATGCTGGGTAGGTTAATTATATCCTCCTGATTCCCTGTCCTCCATTTCATCTCCATTATCATTTCATATCATCTCTCATCTGGTGGTCTTTTTCAGGGTAGAAGTACCCACGGGTAACTCGGCGTTGCCTGGCAGGATGATAGGCTCTTTGTAAAACTTGCTCCTCCGGTGTAATGGTCTCTGGTCTGGTGGGGCGTTTCCGGACCACAGTAGGGTGGGTTTTCGGTTGTACTGGCCTGCCGGGTAGTTTCCAACTGGTAAAGTGTAGGGTCATTCCCCCTGCACTGTCGTGCTCCATGGGTCGGCCACTCTGTCTCCTCTCGCCTTATCCTTCCTCTCGAAGTGTCCCTCTTGTGGCATAGGTATTGCAGACCAAGTTTGGACCTCCGTGCCAAAACCCCTCCTTCCACTCCAGTATACAACTTGGGGAGGGGCAGCAACTCGCGACAAATGTGAGTGGCGTATGGCTATACTTCCCAAAAAGAATTACAAAGTAAAGGAACCATTCGAGATTAGAGTCCTCAGGGGGACTCCTGGCAGTCTCTATCAGTTCCTAGATCAAAGACTGGAGATGACAAAAGAGAGTGATGTACGACTAGTCGAAACAGGTACCCTTTGTGTCCATGGGGCTTCCTACTCATTCCTTGGATCAAGGCACCGCTATGCACTCTGAAACATGAGAAACAAACCGCTCTAGTGACTAGTTCTTGTGGGGGTAGAAACGGATCGTATTTCTGTGTATTCACGTGTAAAGAAGATATTACTGAAATACTCAAATATGTTGCCTTCGTAAAAAATATAACATTTTAATGTAACATTCTGTGTGCCTGAATTGTAGGTAAATTATTTTTTCGAATCTACTTTTTATCCTATTCTAGGATTTATCTCGAATGAAATTTGTGATTTTGTTTCCAAAAATAAAATGTAAGAAATTATAAATGATAAACCATATTATTTATATTCGCTGTGTGAAGCACCATTAATAAAATGTGTGCATTTATATTATATTCTTTCAGTTTCAGTTTCTTTCATCCACTCAGTAGCTTTATGCATTTAAAGCTTAGGGTAAAAAAGAACTCATTGGAGTACAACATGAAGATTCCTTTGCTATCGTTGATTGTTACTTGAATAGGCAGAGGGTAGAATCTCGTTGGCTTGCCATGTCTGAGTAAATGGAATAAAGCATCAAAGGAGTGTGAATACCAAACGGAAATCAATAGTTTACCCTAGGGCTATCGGTACCTAGCACCTCTCAATTTAGGGAAATTGATATTACAGAACTGAATCGGAAAGAGATATTTCCAGTAATAAAAGTTTGTTCCCCTAACGTATCAATTGCAGCGTTTATCGCTCTGGGAACAATTTAGATGTAAACTATATAAAGTGTGTACTAGACATCATCAGGTTATTCTTACAATATATTTTCATTTTTCAGCAAATGGAGCCGTAAATTTGGTCCTTTATTGCTATTTTCTCTTCTCCCCTCGTTTCTTTCTTGTACGATTGTATATTTTCTACTACTTTACTGTGATATTTACATAAAATAAAAATAAGAATTCCAAAAGCAGAAATCGTTTACAAAAAAAAAGTATATCAATAGAAACTTGTAATATAAAATTCACATTAGGGCCAGAAGTAAAATAGTCTAATTTGCCATGTTTTTTCAATACCTGCATCTTCGTAATTCACTTCCCAGACCTCAAATGCCTTTAGAAATATTCAGTTCCTATTGTCGTCCAAAACTTGCTGTGTCGACATTAAAATGTTTATAAACGCATCACTTGTTTGCAGTTGGACTGGTAGGTAGGTATTCGGAATATGACTTAACTCACCGAGCAGAATGGCTCAGACCAATGGGTTTTCTTCGGGGATTTTCCCGGGTCACTAGGTAGGTTAATTACATCCCCCAAATTTCCTGTCCCTCCATTATCTCTCATCTGGTGGTCTCTTTCAGGGTAGAAGTGTCGGCGGGAGTCTAGGCGGTGTATGGCGGGATATGCTCTGAAGAAAACGCTTTGCCCTCCGGTGGGACGACTTCGGTCTCCGAGCCGGCGTAGTGGGCCAATTCAGAAACGCGGCTGGCGGGATGCCGGTTGTGTAAGACTGCCTGGAGTATCCTGCTCCAGGGAGGTCCTCCGGTCTCCGAACCGGCCTTGTGACTGTTTTGGGTCCTTGGCGGGTGGGTTGACGATTGCCCTAAACCCACCGCCGGGGAGTTTCTATCTGGTAAAGTGGAGAGACCTCGTGACTCCTTGGGATCAGTCGCACTCTGTCTCCTCTCACCTCATCGTCCCTCTCAGTGTGCACCACTTGGGGCATAGGTACAAAAAACCAGTCTGGTCGAGGTGCTGAATCCCCTCCAAACAATCCAACTCTATCTAATCCAATCCAAAGCCTGTTAAACTATACAGAGTCATTCATATATGGTGTCTCCGCAGCTGAGGTAGGGTGCGCTTGGTCGATGTACTGTCGATTCCAGATATCCGCCGGCCGGTTAATACAAGCATCCTCCTCTTGTCAACAACGTGGTGTGACTAATAAATTCAAATTCACTTTAAAAGCTGTTTAGCTACCCAAGTTACTAAAGGAGACTGAAGATGTTTCCCATCGTGTTAACACGTTTCTGGCATCATGTTATAACAATGCCCATTACATTTTTTAGTTTTATTTGAAAATTTGCATTAATCTCTTTACGAATGTTATCCATAAGTTCGTCTAAAGTATGTGGACTCGTTTTATGTGCACTTTATAATAACCCTCATAGATAATTAGTTAAGGGTTTCAAATAATTTCGTAACAGGGCGAGCACATTCTGTTTGGAGAGAAAACTCGGTGTGAGGTAGAGTAGATATGCAGAAGTATTACTTGCCACCAGTCTCGCTTCATATGTTCTTCAAATTAAAATTTCATATAAAATTCATTTCATTACCTTGAATAAGTAATTAATCTTGTAAGATCGCTCTCTCCCTCTCTGCACGAATGATGTTCCTGTCGCCCAGCGGAATCCCGTGCGGTAACACAACAAATGGATGACACAGTAACATCATAACAAGTCTTTCAGCTATAGCTATGGCAACATTGCTTTACCGGTAATCCGAGGTGAAAGTTAATAAGTTCGTTAGAAATTGTTTTTATCGATAATTAATTGTTAATTGAAATGCACGAACGTGCAAAAGATACTGTGCAATACGTGCGTGCGAAATGAATAATACAATTTCGGAAATATAAGACTGGCTTTCGTCTGATCTACTCTCACTATTCCTCGATTCTGTAATAAACACATTTCAAACCATATCATGTATAACTCCAGCTTTCTTTAACACACGTGTCATCAAAATATTCACATTCACATAGTAATAGTAACAACATGGTACTCGGATGAAGTACATTTTATCATTAAAACACACGTGTTTTTCAGCATATCTGTGATCGTATTCGGTAAATTTCTTGCTTTATATTTGTTATTCGACAAATTGAAATGGGAGGTTAAGCACGAAATGCTTGTTTTGAGTGCACTTAAGAGTCGACAGAGGTTGAATGATTGCGACAATTGATTGCTTCGCGTTTCCGGACAGCTATGCTACCTTGTTGCAGAGGAAGCTTCGCGGACTGTATTGGTAAATATTGTTTCTACGATATCTATAGAAATTTTATTTAACTAAACAGTTTATATTTAATATAAACATATTCCAGGAAATTAGGTATAGAAACTGGTAAAGGCCATGGAAGAATGAAAATTAGATGGGAGTTAAAGGTAATGAATTTGAAAAATTAAATACTTGTATCTCTCTAGATTTTGGAAGAACACTTAATTCTTACTACTACTTTCTCCCTTTTTTCTCTTTCTGATTTCTGCTACAACTTGTAGAAACATTCTATGCTAAGCTTATTGTGCTTTTTTATAATTATACATGTAATACGTATTTGTGTGTTGGTGTTATTAATTCCATCATGTTACTGTATAGAGTAATGTTTATTTTTGTTTTAGGCAAGAGGCTGCTGCTTCATGTATTTGTATTTCTTAGCAGTGTGTTTGTTTTTGCTATGTAGTTCTAATGATTTCGAAGAGAAGCTAAGCTACACAACACGAAATGTTGCCATTAATATATCACGTTGTGTTGTTTGTGTGTGTATTGTGTTTCTCTTAAAGAGGCCTTTCTGTCTAAGTGAGTGTCTTGTGTTTTGTGCGTCTGTGTGTGTATGTTTTCTTGGCCCTTGTATGTTTCCAGCACTAAACCAAGTACCTCAGTAACCTAAAGGCCTTCTTTTCCATTGTGGTTTTTTCAGCCATTTCGAAATGTTCTTTGCGTGCGGCTGGTTATATCTGAGGTACAGTATTTTCACTTCTCATGGTTTTTTTTCCAGAAACCTGGGCCTCTTCTTTATTTATTTATTTTTTTCACTTCACACGCTATATATGAAAACAAGAGCACTGTTTATCTTTCTCTCTTTCTCTGTCTTATCTTGTCTGTACGTCTACTGTTCTTTAACCAGCACATCCATCTAACCGAAACCTTACCCTTCTCGCCCGTGTCAAGAATATTCCTATTGAACCCATTTCACGAACTGATAAATCCTCTCCAGCTATTTTTCAAACCAAGTATGAACAAAGTGGCCGTTGAAACATCTCTCCAGGCGGGTTCCTCTTTATTGTCCAGTGCAGAAAATACGTTGGTAAAGAAAATATGGTCGTTTTAATTGGCGTTTGGTGTAGATTCACATTTCGGGGGAATGCAGGTACCTAATTAAGGATTATTCTTTTTCAAAAATGTAACATTTCTTGTCTACACCTTCCCACATTCGTTTAATTTCTTCAAATGCAGAGATAACTAATATTCTGTAAATCTGGCGATTCTGATATTTTTAAATGCGTGAAGGTTTCCTTTTTTTTCTTCTTCTTCTTTTTTTTCAATTTTACGTCCTCCACCATTAAACCATAACGGACGATGAATGGAATGTGTGAAATGAATCCAGGACCCATGGAGCTTACACATGCCCTACATTAACATTTAAAGATAAAGGAAACCCCGGAAAAAAAACTTATCTAAATAATTCCCCTGACCCCGACCAAGTTGCAAACTCGGAACCTCTTGAACCTCGCTACCACCTACGCTACAGGTGAACTAAAGGTTTTCATGAAATGACTCCAACTAAGTAGCAGGCAACTTTATCCTGTTGACAGTACTGCTACTGATGACTAGAGTTCCATACACTTAGCTTTATTTAAATAAAATGATAGTGGCTTAGACAAGTCTAATGCAAGACTTCCAGAAATGAATGCTTGTATGTAGCGATCAGTCCAGCTAGTTTATTTCTATACAACATTTCAATGATTCGCGCCTAATATTACGAACAGGGGCGGCTTCTGAGGTAGTGCCGCTGTGCCATGGCACTATCTGTATGAAAACGAAAGAAAGAGAAGTGTATAGGAATTGCGCAACAAAGATATTTGCATGAGTGTCTGCTCCCTCGTGTGAATAGGTGCGTTAAACGCAAGCGCTCTGTCCTGGTTGTTTTCCATGGCTTGGTGCCGATTCCAGAACGGCACCATCTATGCTCATAAGCGCCTCTGTTAAGGGCTGGGATGTCTGCTTATACACGGCTTCTTATGGGAGCAGTGCCGAGATTTCTCTGGCCCATAACTTACGCTTTATCCGCCAGAGTGCAGTGAAGCATGGGACTTAAGATACCTGTCTCTCTGTCGCGAAATCGTACACCAACGCTTCGTATCACATTCTCCATGAATTGTATTATTAAACTTTTACTGTATTCGTTACACCTGTGCGTAACAAGAGTACGGATGTAATAAATATCTATTTCCGTTTCCCTGTACTTTCTGTTTGGTAAAGTACATTATAAAATATAATGGATTATTGATAAGATTACCTAAATCGTTCGAAATTGGTACACATATTTATATTTTAACAACCCTTATTTATTTATTTTTTTCTTATTTATTCATTCATTCATTTTTATTCATTCATGTTTTATTTATTTATTATTTATTTATTTATGGCACCGCCAATGCAATGCCTCACCAGCCGCCCCTGATTACAATTCATTCAATCTAAACAATTTATTCATTAAGTGTACTAAAGCCTGACGAGTCGAATGAATTGGAGTGCCATTTGCCATTATGCACAGCTCGAGTGTATTTTGCTACACACAAGTGGTTTATGAGTTATCAGTTATACTTCTCTGGGTTTCACTTTAGGTATCCCAATAAAAAAGCAACCAAATTAGACCGAGGTATGCCTACTATATAAATTGATGGCAAAATAATTAGCTCGTCGCACCCGAAGTAATCTGGGAAGAGAATAACTGTAAATGATTGCATTCAATATTTCTTTTCATAATAGCTGTGAGTACTCAACTCAGGACAATATCAGAAGGCAAACTGGGTGACGAATGAGTTATTAATGATAAAGTGTGAGAATTACTAAGTAATTATCTTCTTGATAATTACTAATGTATTCTAGTCCACAGTTCATATGAGTTAAATGTGCATTTTGAACGACTCATTCACGAACTATCCATAATTACTGTACGGGTGGCTCTCACACTTAAGCCTAGACACGTAGATTTTCAGACAAATGCTTACTCCTGCCTGAAATACGTTTACATATCTCTTGCCACATTCTAAGTTTATCATTTGTAATGTAGAGATTTGTAATTTATGCATCAGTTTCATCTTGTTTCACTTAGTATAATATCTCATTGTTTGATTTTGATATAAGTAAAATAATTGTATAATATCTTAAATGTTCCCTTCTTGACAATGTACTTTGCTACCGGAATATTTCCTTACTAAGCTTAAACAAAGCTTTGGTAAAGAAGCTCTTTCTTGTCTTCTTGACTTGCCCTAAATGTTTTACCCTTTTTAGTAGCATTTTGTCGCCCTCCAAGGTGTGATTATATTTGAGGCATCATTATGTTTCAGCTGTTTGGAATTAAACATTAAACAGTACGGATTTTGGTGTACAAGTAAGCTTAACACATTGTAATAAATACTGAAATTACTAATTAAGAATGATGACAATCTGCAACTAGAATTCAAAACGTCTTTGTGTTTTAATTTACTCTGCCATCTATTCCCCTGATTTCATGCTAACTCACTCCCTGGTAAATTTAGCTACGGAAAATATTTAAAATTTAAACATTAGATGTAATGAAGTGTATGGAGCTTGAACATAATTTATATTTTGAATTAATTGAATAGTATGCATCACTATATCCAAACACTACAAAACAGAAGATCTCTGACTGAACATTCACTTTGAGTTACAAAAAGAAAAGAAAAATTGTCAATGAATGTATAAGTCACTCCAATGTAGTACATAACAGTTAATAAAAATTCTCCACACCTTTCTTCCAAACTTCCCCTAAATTATTTACTATACTCTCAATATGTCTGCCATTTATATTACTTGAATGTTAGGTAATTAAATAATGAAGTAATAGATGTGTTCATATGTTACAGCACATTGGGCCACATACACAGATTAGAACGGAAATGTTTTATGCAGATGTTTGCAAACTCTGCAGTCATCATAATTATATAATGGGATTTGCAGGGAAAATAATTCTGAAAATAATATTTTAAAATTCAGATATTTTTATGTAGCTTTTGCACCCAAAACATTTGATCCTGGTAATCATTTAAGTGTAAGAGTGCAATAAATTTCAAGAATTACTTTAAATTAACGATATCTTTCGACTATGTATAATTACTATTCCTCAATTTTGGAGAGGATATTCATAACCCTATGCATATGGAAATGAAAACATTGGTATTTTAAACACAATTTACAAGTCAGTTGGAAAGAGAATATCATAAATAAAAAAAGTATGCTTATTACAAGGATCCCGCCTGAGTTGAACTGTGCCAGTCACTTAGTTCATTCCTTCTTTCCCTTTATTCACAGCACTAGTGTCGCTTCGTCTAGTTCACTTCACATTTTGCATCTTGGGGCCACGAAGATGATGATGACACAATACGCTCTCCCTGGGCCTGTGCCTTCTGGAACAACTCGTTAATCATCAGGCACGGCAGCTCCACCTTATGAATGTAATCATGGTGTTCAACAGTACATACACATGCAGCTCTGCCTGATGATATGCAGTTGATTCTGAAAACAAAACACAAACTTTTCATTTAACGCAAAATTTCCATTCCGTCATCTGTAAAACAGATAAGAAATAAGGGAAAATATCTTCATTCTTCCTGTACAAATTTTTGGAGCATAAAATCCATCGCTTTTGTTTTAAAACTATAATATAACCATGTAAAACATTACTAAAGCATATTTTTAAAGTAATAATAAAGTAGTTACCCATTTAAGGATAATTGTTTTTAAAGATTTCTAAACTTTAAATGCTCATGGAAATATTTCTAATATAAAACCAAAACTAAAAATAATAAACATTTATCTTCCTCTGATCTAATGACAAGCTATTATATTACAATTCAGTGATCCTACATTCAACTATGTTGATTCAGCTCTGACAATATTGTTGCACTGGACATTGTAGCAAGCTTGTACAAGCTTGCTTGTATGTTATTTTAATAAGTCTATCGTTTAGCATACATCGCCCTTCTTTCAGAACCGTATATTTACAATTTAAGGTATACCAAGTAAAAGAAAACAATATAATCCACTGTTTCTCTGAAGACACATGTTCCATATACAGGTGAATCATTTAAAACTGCAACCAAGAATATTTCTGAAACTAGAGCTTTTGTTGATGCACTGTTCTCAGAAAAGGGGCTCTTACATAGAACTCAAATGAGATCTGAAAATTCTGACATAAAGTTACATAATTTGAAATGGGTTAATTGGAATTAACACTGTCAAGTAATGTAATAATTAAAATCACACTATGAGTTGACTGAGAAACTCTGTACTTCCCATACCAGAAATTTTCTTTCAACATGTTTTACTACCACTTGAAAGCCTCCAAACTTGAACATCAAGCAAAAAGAAACAGATAAATCCATAGTAGCAGCACATTTCTGGGATGATGATGATGATGATGATGTATATATATATATATATATATATATATATATATATATATATAATATATATAAGGGCATTCAACTATGGCGGTCATCAGCAGCCTTTAAAAAACTAGTCATGGCAAAAGCCAGATATAAAACTTTCTAAAAACTATACAAGTGTAACAAAACCTATTAAAAATACATGTACATAAAAAACATCAATCAAAACCTACTAAAAATTTCGTTCACTAAATCCTAAACTCTAAACTAGACAAGAATCTAAAAACCTTCTCCACGGGTCTCCACGCACGGCCTACACGTGGGTGGGCCTGTTGACCGTCTCCCTCAACCACGAAGAGCAGCCCACACGAGGGAGACTGTTGGCTCGGGACCCCAGGTGCGCCAAACTCGTACCTACCAAAGTAGGCCCCTGGGGGAACATTTCTGGGATCATAACCACAACATACAACAAAAAAACCTAGTACTAAAATTAGTTCATATGATTCAAGAATTAAACATCTGGAAAAACATTTATATAAAGAATTTTGAAACACATTTAACGAATTTTGACTTTCCACCAGTAGAAAATATTTTACCTAGCCTCATTGGATCACCACCAGATGTCTCATCTCCAAAGAACCATGATCAGCTGGAACACCAAAGTTCTAGCCAGTTCAAAATATCTTGATATGGCTTCAAGTGGAGGCAAAGCAAAATTTGTAGTATGTGAAGTACAAAGTGATTCTTAGTATAATTGTAATTATAAAGTTACATGTTCAGATTACATAATGACCCAGCATAATAAAGCTAAACCAAATTATGAGACTTTTTTGCGGACAAGATTCTCACCTAAATATTTAACAAGATTTGGTCAAACAAAATGAAATGTTTCCTTAATTTAACAACTATATGTATTAAGTTGGAAATGTACATAGATTTACGGTAATGCTAGAAATGATTTTTATGTAAAATTAATCCCCATATAGTTCACAAAATATTTGAAGCTACTTGCCTGCAAAATTGGAGTTTTACCTATAGTTGTGAGTTCATATTATAAAGTAGCAAATAGTGAATTCATCTTTTTCAATGGAATTAGCATTTATTAAAACACAAAAATAAGTTATGTTTTATATCTGTATTGCAGTTAAGATGTATTTCTGTTACAACATTAACTGGACAATTTTATAAGACAATTTTCATTAACTATAAAGAAAAGATTTTTGCAACAAAAAAAGTGTGTTCCTTTCCAAAATTACATATATGTGTGTACAAAAGATACGCCTTCCACTTTATGTTGGAATCTTCATAAATAGCAATAGCCTGAACTGCAAATTTTGTTGAAATCATCCAACACCTCTAGTTCTAGAAATATTCAGTGTTATTTTAGATGTTTCATGGGGTATACCCTGTAATAAGTTTGTGG
This sequence comes from Mantis religiosa, assembly GCA_030765055.1. Classification (NCBI taxonomy): domain Eukaryota; kingdom Metazoa; phylum Arthropoda; class Insecta; order Mantodea; family Mantidae; genus Mantis; species Mantis religiosa. The sequence goes on from CM060951.1 coordinate 84,310,579, forward strand.
AACTTAAATATTAATTTAAATTACAATTGTCACAAACAGAGTTACTTTTGGGAGATACCCGCTCATTAGAAATGATTTTGTTTCCATTAACTAATGTAGAACCTGCTTATATTACACAAAATTTTATTCTTATCTTAAATCTAACATGTAAATCAGCTTCACAACATAATAATTACATACATCAATACCTGCATTTCTATATCTTTGCCATAAGTCTCTGTTTAATCAAAACATTTAAACTATATACCTTGGTGGATACATTTGGCTTTTGCTAAGGGCCCATTAATTACAAGTACTTAATAATAATAATAATAATAATATGTAATCTCAAAGTTTTACAGATTATAATAAATTGAAAATTCTTAGCAAGTTCAAATATGTTTAATAACATTATTAATGTTTAATAACATTATTGATGTTTATTTCACATTAATTCAAAATTTAAAAATTGACAGAAGTTAAATCAATAAAGTAATGCAGTTTTAAGCATTAATATAATATAATTATTTTAATCTCCTTAACGCATGTGAACTTTAGGATCCCACTAACCAAGAATAGTTAATTGATGTTCCATAGACATTCAAATTACTTTATCATATAGTCTGATGAAGGCAGTATTTTGCTTCATATGCATGGAAATCTAGAAATGCACCTGTTATTTGAAGCCTGTACAAAAACAGAGCCTTAGAGGTGAGATGTTGCAAAGTTTTGCAGCTAACTGGTACTCTTTGATAATACAGGAACTTTCGTTTTATTTAGTTATGTTCCTATAAACTCAACGATTACTGCTATAGATCTAAGTTTTATATTTGTTGAATATTTATTCAGGGACTGATTACTGTCAGTTAGATTTGCATGTCATGCATGTTAGATGGACAGCTAGAGATCTAAAATGAAATAAAATTACAAAAAATATACAATTTAGAAAAATAAGCAGTACAGTTTTAAAATTACAATTCTTCCTCGGAATTTTTGTAAGATTTAGAGCTGGAAACAAAGCCATACTATTAAAATAATGGCTTAATTTATTTTGAGGCAATCGTGTAATTAAAAGAAACTTCTTCTTGAAATTTAAGCATGTTTATTTTTAACAGTGTTGATTCTGAACATTTTGCTCACCTCTCGTGTATTAGTGGGCATATACTTATGGAAATTGATTTTAATATTACAGTTAATCTATTCTGGAAACTTTAAATTCGTGAATGGTATGGTTTTAATTTTAAAAAATCAAAGTAGCATCCAAAAAATCCTTAATGAATCATATAATTGAATCAAACAGCATATTAAACTAAATTTATTGAATTTAAAGACAACAAATATGCCCTTATTATATGTTCTGACCTGAAGGTTTACTTATCTTTACATATGTAACTAGGTTATTTATAAACCAATCCAATGAAGTAAATAAAGACAATAAAAGTTGTTCTGAAGCAAATTAGAAAAATAAAACAAATTAAACTGATGAGATTCTTGAGTTATCATAAATTGTGCATTAGGGAAACATACACAAACAATATACAGACATATAACGAATGTGCACTGTAATAAAAATAAATTTGAGGAATGCTATATAATTTGCGAAGTAGTGGTTATGATTATAAAGAATTACTCTTGAAAATGAAAAATGTGAAAAAGAATTCATGCTTAGGATATGAAAATCTTAATTTACAAGAGTAAGGATGGATAAAATGAGAAATGAATTTGTGAGCATGAGATATAAACCATAATGATATAATACAGATGTTTGGCTCAGTCATTATTTTATTTTCCTAGAGAGAGAACTCACCACTCTGCTGAATTTAAATTCTAAGGAACAGATTTGGGAGGCTCAGACAGAAAAAGAAAGAAAAGTAGCCAGCCATTACAACATGTTAAAAGGAGGTACTTGCTAAAGCATTATAATCGCAGAGATAAATTTTTCTGAAGAGAAGAATAACTTTTTGCACTATTTATCTGAAAAATAAATCGTTTATATTAAATTCATGTGTTAAGTTGTATCTTTAACGGTATATGAGCACAGTTTAGAAAGAAAAAAATAATATACATTTGCTTCTGATAATGAAGCAGACATGCTACCACCATACCACACTGCAGAGGTGGGTGAATGTGACTTTTAATGTACATTCTGATTAAGTATTTTTCCATTTGCAATAAAAGCATAATACCAGCACAACACAGTGCAGGCATTAGGCAATATCATTCTCAGTGTAGCATAAGGCAAGAACTTGACACTGTTTTTTAGATTTGTAAACTACATGCCGAAATGTTGCAAAGGTACTGCAAGTTTTAAAATTTAACAGCATAACTAATAATACCCAATATGAAACTTAATCCAGCCTTTATAAATAAATAGGACATAAAAACGTTTGTACTGAAAAACAACAAAAAGGCATCTGCCATCTGCATTTAAAATGGCATGGCATGACTAAATGGAAGAGTGCCATAATTATGCAGTAAATGGAATAAAATCTCGCATCATAATCATGTGTTGCTCAAAAACTGCCAATGAATGGAAAAATAAATGAAAAATTATTTCTCTATATACACAATGGAAGTAAAAGTTTGAAATTTGGAATATTTTGCATTTTGTAACATGTTGCATAATTTTATGTAAATATTTTCCATTACATAAAGTTTCTGCAAAATCTTGTGTTTACGCTGCATCTGTGCTTACTTATGACTGTAAATAAGTCTGATGGGGATAATGGCAACCAGGTTCCATATCTACCTTTGATTTACTGTGAAATACAACATCATATTTACAAATTTTTAGATTAAGCTTTAGTTACTCATGATATTTCTAGAATTACAAGGCTCAATATGTTGAGTGGTTTTGTAACATTTATAGGTATTATTACAGTACTTTTTATTGGTATTGTGCCTTGGCATAGTGGGCCAGTGTTGTGCTTTGATTCCCTGTGCCTGGAATGCACCTGGGATTGATCCCACCCCTAGGGGTTGCAGATTTTAAGTCCCAGGTGTAGGACTGGTGCCAACTCAGCATTATGAGAAAATTGAGGAGCTATGCTAGGTAGCCAACCCTGGTCTAGAAAGCCAACTTTCCAGCTTAGGGTGCCAAGATGCTGAATACATCTCCTCCCCATATCGGCTGCATTATCACTCATCACCCACCTCTGATTTGCATATGTGGGCATGAGGACGTCAGTTAGGTTGGCTAGCTCAGGCCCACTTTGGGCTCTTAATGCCATACATTATTACTTTTTAATGATTAACTGTAGCTGCTTTTGAATCACTGCCTCTCCTTCATTAAACATTTTAAACCAAACTTTGATTTGGAGAGGTTTTACAATGAGAATATTAGTGCTAAAAACTTGCAGAAGAGAGCAGTTTTGGGTTTGAAATAGAATTTAAAAAAATTTAGGATCTGTAAATTATTTTTATATGTAAGCAATTATAACATTTTTTTAATCCTTTTCTAATATCCTAAGCATTATGATAAAATATGTTGATATACCTACAAAATATGTTTCCGTTTTAGAGAGAAAAAGAAAGAGCATCCAAGTAAAAGAACACTATCCTACATAGGACAGAAAAGCAAATTGAAAGTGAATAACAGGTTTAAAATGCAGAGAGAAGAAATTACCCAAAGGTTTCTGTATAGACTTAGAAAGGCTAGAATTATAACATTTTATTTTGCGTTGAGGGTAAGAATGTGATGCTATCTGAGGAGTAATCAATGTTCAAGAGTTAACCACGTCTCCATTTCCTATAAAAATTAATTTCCAAAACACTACTTAATATACGGCATCTACCAAAAACAACTTAAAAGAGTGTCTCCAGATCTGACTACCAGAAATCCAATGAAAACTCTTTTGGTAATAATCTGTTTTTAAAGCACTGTTCTGCTAGTATTTCCCATGTGATATCATCTCTTCATCCTACAGTGCCATCTGAAAATCAAACATACAGTGATAGAAGAAGATTTATTGAGTTATATTTTATTAAAACTTAAAACGTTACTCATGCCAACTGAGAATGGGACTGGGAGGTCACAAAAATGTTCCTGTTTCTAATAGTTGACATGAGTGAAGTTTTAAGTATTAGTAAAATATGACTCAATAAGTCTTTTAATATGAAACTAGCTTCACTTTTAACGATACCTTTAATCATAACAATTTCAATTCAGTGATAGTTTTAGCCATAAGTACTCATATTTAAATAGGCCATAAGTTACAAAAAGTGCAGTTTTCTGCAGGTGCAGTAAAACCATAGTAATTCCCATTTACTAAATTAAAGTATTTCTTTTTTATGCAGTGAGAATATGAAATAATTATTGGTGCCAAGTTGTGTAACATTAGCTGCTGTCTTCAGCCTCTGAAAATATACTCTTTTTCTTTTCTATTATTCTGCAGTTGCTTCAACCCTTGCTAGTCAATTGTTTATTCTTACAATCCATATGATATATATTTTACATTTGTACTGCTTTGATTATTCTTCCACATCAGGTTAGCTTGAGTTTCTTCTGACAGATGATCATCCCTAGATATAACATCTTCAAGCTATTTCCTGTTTTAATGGTTTTTAACATCTCCATTCACACATTTTCTTCTGTTAGAGCACCCTCATTTCCACTCAAACTTCTTGTTGTTCTTTTATGAGTCTCCACCATTCAGCATTAATTCATATTCCCAATTTTGCTTCCCCTTCCAACTTATTCTTCTTTATCATGTGAAATGAGAATGGTCCCTTTGATATCTCCAAGGCCTCTTTGGCCAATTTTCTGTCATTCATCTAATTAAGGACATACTGATAAAATGCCTTAACTAAGATAAATACTTCTTGAATTCCCTTTCAAACTTCTATCCATATTTTTCTTCATTCTTGTTATTGTCACATTTCTCAGACATTCCATTTCTAGTGCGCTGACATCAGTATTTTTTTATTATTGGAGTCCCAAGTTTCTGCACCATTAAGTGTACGATCTACAATTATGTAGAGAATAACTATTTTTTTGTACTTCAGAGAGTGCAAGATTGTTTCTGATTTTAATGGATTTCTAACTCTAAGTAATCATGTTGTCAGTCTCTCACATTTCGCTTAAATGCCCATGATTACTTAAACTCAGTATTTACTTTGATACTTCCAATTTCCGAAACAAAGTTTTCATCCTCCCTTGCTACCCAATGTTGTATTTTATAGAGTTTATTGGAGTTGATATGCTCCAATGTTTTAATGCAATTAAATTTTGTTTTTGACTTGCAAAATTGTTCGCTCATTGACAAGTAAGAGAATGAATAAAGTGTTAGTCAATTTGTATTCTTATTCCTCTTATGGTTTAATGCTAGGAGGGATTATAAATATATTTTAAATATGAAGGGGGCTATTCCACACTCTAGTCTTATTTCCCTTTCAGTTGATTTTAGTTCTGTAGTACAAAATTGAATCGAGAATATATTGACACATTGCTTCACTCACACTGTTTATTCACAGGACATGTTTCAAGAGCTCTTGCTCCTATCCTCAGCTGATACTCGACTAGTGCAAGTTGTAGTGGTTTCTTCCTTCTCCGTATTGTCAATAGATGGCGTGATGTACTTGTCAAAGATGTCCGGTGGTGGAGTTTCAAAATTCATGACTATGACGATTTTTGTTAATGAAGATTTTTTCCCATACGGAAAGGTCTATGGGGTGATTAACGTATTTTATTAGAGATGTTTCCAAATTGATGTCATGTCTAGTATTCAAAAAATGAAAAGCCACTGCTGATTTTTCTGTTTCACCATTTTTAATGTTTCTCATATGTTCTTTAGTTCTGATGTTAATATTTCTTTTTGTTTTTCCTATATAAATTTTAGGGCAAGTTTCACATTTGATCTCATAGATTCCTGGTTTTTCTTTGGTAGTGATTGAATTTTTGGGAGGGCCTTTTAACAAATTTCTGATATTAAACCTATTTTGAGGTGCAAGAGTTATGTTGTGTTTTGAGAATATTTTTTGGAATTTGTTATAGGCTGATGGGTGGAAGGTGAATTTTTTAAAAAGTTTTTTCTCTTTTTCTCCTGTAGGTTCTAGGGTGGTGGTTTCTTTTATTTTCTTAGCTTTGTTGAGTCTGTTAACAGTTTTGTCTACTAAATTTGGGTTGAAACCGTTGGATATAGCTACTTTTTTTATGTGTAGGTATTCTTCTTGATAATCTTCTCTGTTTAGTGGAAAGTTGATCATCCGAAAGATTAAACTGTTGAAAATGGCATGTTGGTGTTGTTTTGGGTTGAAACTGTTGTTCTTAATGTAATTATCTGTGTGTGTCGGTTTCCTGTAGATACCAAAAGTGAGTTTGTTGTTCATTTTTTTGATCTTGATGTCCAAAAAAGGGGAGCACACCATCCTCTTCTGTTTCCAATGTAAATTTTATAGCTGGATTTTGTATATTCAAAAGTTTAAGACCATCTTGTATGAGTTTTTTAGGTACTATTGCAAAAATGTCGTCAACATAGCGATACCACACTTTGAAATAATTTGGAAAAGCTTTTGTGATATGTGTTTCAAAAGCACTCATAAATAAATCTGCCAAGAAGGGAGACAATGGGTTGTCTGTACTTCGCAGTTCTATTTTCATAGCAAGAAGCTCATTCAGAAAATGAAATGTATGGTGTTTCTGTGTAGAAAGCTTGAATTGCAATAGATGAGATGAATGAAAAAGATGTTTCCCCTAACAAAATCTAAAGGTGCAAAACAAATAACAACAGAAAAAACTCTATCCTGTGTAAAACAAATGTACAGGACTCAAAAGCCCATACAGGGCCAAGGTCTACCCTCCGACCGCTGTAATTGTCACTTTTGACCATAACAGGTGTTATGAATAGTGTGCAGTAATGGATGGTACATGTGGTTAACACCCCAAGTCTCTTCTGGCCAGAAAATGTGCTCTTTACACCAGGAAACAAAACGATGAGTAGAGAACCAGGAACTAATAGTCTGGCATGAGAGTGAAGAAGATGATATAAAAATGAAGGTGAAATTTATAAAAGAAAAAGTGATGATGGAGCAGTTTGTAAAATGATTGGCAGGGGAAAACAGAGAATCCTGCGCAAATGCTAATTTGTCCATCACAAATTCCTCATGGGTCCTCTGTTACAGTCATTTGGAGAGATGAATGGTCGGACTATTCACAGTACCATAACTGTGTAGACAAAGGCCATAGTTATTTACTATAGTTGAGTTTCTAATCTTGAACTTCTTATAAATGTGAGCCAGTGAGGAATCTTCATTTGGTGAAATAGTTTTGATGTTGAACTTCTATTAGCACTGTAATATATCTTACATGATTTTCCTGATAAAATTGAAAATGAATTTTTATTTATCAACACTATTTAACTGCTATGGGTTTTAAGGTTCCATTTGGGTTGAAAGAGAGCAGACTTGAGGTTTTTCAACACTAATTTTAGTTTCTTTCTGAAGAAAGCCATGCTTGGATTTTATGCCCAAAAAGATCCATTGTGCTCACTGGGTGCCTTTTCTGATGGAACTGTTTCTCTTATTGAGACAAAAAGTGCCAAAACTACCTTCAGAGTTCTTGTGGTAAAAATATTAATGAATTCTATATTTGGTTTCTAACAATTTATCCATGGCCTAATTTAAAACTGTATTTTTAAAGAATTAAAACACAATTATTTTGTAGCAAAAGCAAAGCAAAAGCTTGCATGAATAACATAAAATTACCACAAACTTGCTTAGAAATCAAAAGCTCTATTAAGTAGAATATAGATAAAGCAATGCATTATAGGTTACAAAATTTAATTTATTAACAAATGTTCTAAGTAACAATAGTACTTTCCTTATAATTCAAACCAAAGGTGTTCAGCATTAATGACATTGAATGACTATGTGATATACAGCAGACTTGACAAGAAAATACTATCACACAACACTAAGTATCCTGAAATTGAAGAATTGAATGGCTTGATGCTAAAAAGAACCACAACACATAATAAAGCTAATTCCATTTTATTTAAAATACTTGCTGAGTTGACACACACTTCAACAATAGATGGAAACATTCTCAATGTGTGTTCATTTCAACTTCAGTTGAAGTTATGAATAAATATATGAATGTTAATTTCAGCTCTTTAACTTGCATGAAGTTAGCAAAGCTTGTGTTAATATATCAAATCAGCAAGAATGTTAAACAAAACAATTAAACAGTTTCCATAACTTTTTTTTTCTTTTCAATTTTTTAGATTTTAAGGCATTGCTTATTAGTTGTTAAGAGGAGAAAATAGGTGAAATTATTTTATAGTTCCAGACAAGGATGCATGTGAAGAACTATAGAACTACTTAGTGGATTACTACCCTTAATTATAGTTTGCACCTCTTATTTCTTTTTACTGAGAAAAACAAATTGGTTAGCATATTTGTCGTTGTTTGCTAGTTTAGTTAGAAATTACACCATTAAGTTTTGACTCTCAAAGGTAGAGCCCAATTTAAACTTAAAAACTGATTTCAAATATAAAAGCAAAGTAGTTTGAAGTATGCAAAACCACCCTGAAGTACTGAAGTTTTATATTAGAAAATTATTCATTAGTTCTCCATCCAATTATTAAATGAATTGCCCCTTTCCAAAAATTCCTCAGTCCAAAAATAATACATATAAGAAAAGTTGGAATTTGAAATTCAAATGTGATTTTTATTTAATATTATGGTGTTTTAGACATAGCATGCAAAATTACCAAACCTTTTTTCTAGATTGTGTAATAACTGTTCAAAATCTAGGACTAACCCTCTTAGAAATGAACATAAATTATGAAGTGTGTTTGGAGGAATTTAGTAACAGTGACGTCAAAATTAATATAAAAATTATTTGTGGTTGGTTTATTGACACTCGTCACTTACTTTTTCATATATTTATGAGAGACTGGTTTCAAAGACCCTGGCCTCCATTTTCAATCTCTTCCCAACTGGCATCTGTTGTTATCTGCTCTCTCTGGTGGTGGAACTATGAACTTTTTTGTCAAATTATCTGCTGGCGGGATTTCAAAGTTCATTACGCGATCCTTATTTTTTCAGATGAATATGTTCTCCCATGTTGTCAATAAACCAAAATAGATTGACAACATGGGAGAACATATTCATCTGGAAAAATAAGGATCGCGTAATGAACTTTGAAATCCCGCCAGCAGATAATTTGACAAAAAAGTTCACAGTTCCACCACCAGAGAGAGCAGATAACAACAGATGCCAGTTGGGAAGAGATTGAAAATGGAGGCCAGGGCCTTTGAAACTAGTCTCTCATAAATATATGAAAAAGTAAGTGACGAGTGTCAATAAACCAACCACAAATAATTTTTATATAAATTATGAACATCATAATTACTCGATATCTATATAGTTACAATGCATTCTTCAAATCTGGGGAAAAAAAACATCAAGAAAGTATTAAATTTCTTTTATTCTAATCCACAATAAAACATTCACTACTCAAGCTAAAACTAAAATGGTTTTCTTTCCTCTTTTTCTTTCTCATCATCTTCATTCTCGTAATGCACCTTAACTGAATGTTCATACGGAGAATGTGGAGGTTCATTTTCTTTAACATACTTATTAATTAACACTTGCTTCAGCAAGTAAAATAGATGGAAACGTGCTGGAGGTGTGTTCATACCTTCTTCAGCTGAAGTTGACTTCACCTGTTGAACTTGCATGAAGTTAATGAAGCTTCTTAGTGAGGCTGCAACAGAAGGGAACTTTTGTCACTTGTTTTACTACTTTTGTACATCAACAAAAATTATATATACAGGCCATAAAGAACTACACTGAAGTATTTTCAGAGCAAGTGGAGATTTGTTAAACAAGTAATTTGAGATAGGAGACTTATGGCCTGTTGGTTCAAATTACAAGTTACAGCTATAAGTTTCTAAGGTGCCAGTATGCCACTGCTAATGGTGATACCATTTGAGTGCACAAGACATGAAAATGAAGGATTGTGTCACAGGGCTCCCTCTGGTGCATTGGTTATGGCATTAGCTTTCAAGTAAAAGAGTTCGACTCTCCTTCACTTATTTTTGTTTTTTGTTTATCTTTGTTTTGTTGATTTGTTTGTTTGCTTTTCTAATATTTTGTCTAAGCTTTTAATTATTATGTAAATGTATGCATTTTACGTTTTAATTTCACCTTGTAGTGCAATTAATTATAATTCTTTCTAATACTAAGTATTATCCTACTTAATACTTTGACATGTACGTCTAAATGGGGGGTGTTTTAAAGGGTGAATGAACTTGTATAAAATGAAAAGGAAATGCAACATTTATATCAGGTTTATAGGAGCTCCTCAAAATAGCAACCTGCATTTTCAGTGCAAAGTTGACGGTGGAGATGGCACGACTGTCATTGTCTGTCCAAAATTAAATGTGTGTGTCAAATAACTTCACTTGCTGCTATTATTTGGACATTTAGTTACGAATCATGTTATTTATTCCTATTAAAATTTACGTACTAAAAGGATGAAGAAAAAAACCACAGGACAAGAACTGAACTCATGACTTTTGGAACTGCAGTTTTCAGTGCTATGAATTGTGCCACCAGAGCAGTTGTAGGGTGGGCTCTATCACACAAGAAGGCAGTTTAAATGCTGTTTAATGTCACACTGGCAGTTGATTAGTTCGAGATTTGATTATCTTTGAGGCATTAAATCCTGAGAATGCATATATAGAGCTCCTAAATATCAATTCTTCGATACTCAGGAAGCAGTTTTAAAGACATTCTAATCCAATACTCTCATCCACCTTGTTTATACACAAACTTATCAGCATCTGATGATAAATTGATTTAACACAATTAACTGTGTTATGCTTAGCCATAGACTATGCATTGCCTATATCAACTTGCTTATATTAGTCTTGTCTACAGTTGCTCAAATTATTTTGGTGTAGTTCATTAATACCCTGCATATTAGAAGCAGTATGATCTGTTTCAAAGATGTTGCTCCAATTTTCATGCAGTATATCTTTCTCATGATATTGCTCCAATTTTGAAGCTGTTTTCTTGCTTCAGTCTCGAGCTGAGTCCTATCTCAGAGTATGTGTGGGTGTGTATATAATAAAAGTAACAATGATACCAGAATCTAAGTTGGAAATGTTTAATAACTTTTTAAGTGATTACATAGAAAATGAAGCTAGCTACAGTGAAGCAATAAATATTATACAAATAAAAATATTTGCCACTAAGGCTTCACTTATCTTAAGAAATTGGTGTATTTCTATTTTCCATTTGAAAAGAAGTATCAACACCAATTTCTTAAGATAAGTGAAGCCTTAGGGGCAATTATTTTTATTTGTATAACTTTTTAAGTATTCACTTAAATCAGGAATTTGCTGACCCATGGAAACTAATGTGTATAATATCTGGAGTCACTGTAGTTGAATCTTATTCTACGCGATAACACGTGAGTCTATCATTGAGGCAAGAAATGATGCCTCATTCAGCTACATCTTGCTTCATTGGCAATCAATCGTAAAATGTAAAAGATTCTGCCTAGAATCTCCTGCTCTGCTACCAAAATTCTCCTAATAACCTTCTCTTCTGATAATGACTCTAAGACCTCCACTACTAGTTTCTAATACAATGTTGCCACTTCATTTTTTTCTATATTACTGAAATTTGCTTCTTTCTATCCTATAGTCTCTCTATAAATTTCTAAGAAATCCTCTCACATATTTCACAAATTCCAAGCTAGCCTGCCATATCTAATCTGACAATGTAGGACACTTTCACTCTTCTTGCTAACGTAACCCAAACGACTTCTGCAAAAATGCCAGAGACTAGCCCTCACTAATTACCTTACTATATACATCTTAACTCGAGCCAAACTGTACTCATAATGTATTGCCAAACCAAAAACACTTTAGCATTTAATGAATGCACAAAATATACATATTTAATTTTATTCTAAGTATTAATTTTTCCAAATTATCCATAATTTCTGTATTAATACACGCATGCACACGCACACGCACGCACACACACACGCACACGCACACATGCACACACATACATACACATACATACACACACGCGCACACATGCGCACATGCGCACACGCGCACAGAGACTGTAGTGAACATAAAAATAATAATTACACTGAAATTGTTGCATTCAAAAATAGCATATCAATCTCAAAAGTACTTATTCCAGTACCACACTAATGTAAAAACAGCATGACTGAGATTTCTGGAAAGAGTCAATTTATATATGTACTTCTATAAAACTAATCTTAAAATAATTTTAAATCAATTAAAACTGAATGATAAACAACATTTTTAACATTTTGGGAACCAACATCTACACATTAATTGATAATTTCGAATTATATTGCTTTAAAATAATCAAAAATTAACTAAGCATCCCCTCCCCAATATGTGCAGATATTGATCCTGAATTAAATAGACATTTGTGTGTTACCAAATTCTTGGCATTCATTAACTACATAAATTCAAATGGAACCCTCATTATGCAGGTGTTTAAATAAAACTCATCTTTGCATCCTGTCAAGCCAGTCATTAATAATTAATGATCAGCACAGTCCAGGGTGGAGCTGAGACAAACGTCTTGCTTTCTTGAAAGTGCATGACTTGGACTGAAACCAACTTGGATTATAGAGAAAATATATTAATTAATCATGGTATTCAGTTAAGTTAATTCATGTATTAAATTTAAAGGGAGTCGATTAATGACACTAAACAACACTTAATTTTAAATTTTTCCGGAACATATTTCAGAGATCGAGATTTAACTGTATTGGAACACCACAGTGAAGCGAAATAATTATTAATTTTTAGATGTGTAATAAATACAACTCATCTAAAATTAATAAATATTTCAGAGACTTTGCCTCTATCCTCAACCGGCCATCAACTGAGGATAGAGGCAAAGTCTCTGAAACATGTTCCAGAAAAATTTAAAAGTAAGTGTTGTTTAGTGTAATTAATCGACTCCCTTTAAATTTAATTTATTATAACAACACTGTTTTCATATCCCAGAAAGGAATTATATCATGTATATTTAAAAAGCTTCTAAAATGTTCCTTTATTTATGTAGCTTTATTGAATTAGCCACATATTTTAATTTCCAAGCTGAACTTCTCCATAATCCAATTGCTTACCACGCTTCCAAAATGATAGCATAGCTGAGAAACTGTTTACAATGAACACTTTTCTGTGTGTTGCTAACTCTTATATATCTCCTTACTTTCAAATGGGTTGACATCTGTTTTGATCATTACCAGGCAGGCAACTAATGAGACTTTTACTGTTGCCACATTGCATTCCCCATTAAATGGCGCATGATCCATGCCAAGTGATTCCATTTCTATTAAATATTTGCATCCTCTTATAATTTATGTACCACAAAACTTGATCATACTGTGTTCGGTAAACTCCATCCGAACTTTCCATTATTTTCATTTTAATTGATTTTACACGGTTACTAAAAGTCTGAATCTACATCCCTCATTTAACAGAAACAAAATTTAGCGCTCAAATGATTGGCTATGTCATTTGTTTCATGATCTATCTGATGTCCTGGTGCAATAGAAATACAAAGGGAATGCAATAATATATGCATGTTCCTCAAATTGACATAGCTTTAGTTTATAGATAGCCAAAAGAACAAACTCTGTAAAGAGGCTGAATAGTTTATAACTAGCTTAAATGGCTAAGAGATGCTGGTATCAAAATAATTTGTTCATGATATGTAAGGAAAAGGTATAAAAATAGAACTTTAAATTCAGTTATGCATGTTTGGAGGAATTTAGTACAGTGACATTCAAGTTGATTGAAGTTGAAGTTAACTATTTGCAGTCGGTTTTTGACACTTTGCCACTTACATTTTTATATTATTGAGGGACTAGTTTCGGAAGCCGTTGCCTCCATTATCATTATCATTGGAGGTTGAGTTTCAGTAATTGTAATAGTGTGGCTTTCTCTGTCATAATTTCCAAAGAAAAGACATATGACCAATCTATGCAAAAATAATACAAATTGAAGGATAAACTTGCACAAAATATAACAGAATATTTGAAAATATAGCTCCAAATAATCACAGCACAAGCGGGACAGCAGTGGTCTACAATAGCTCAACACAGAAGAAAGTGGAGATCCCTGGGTGATGAAAAGCAACTGCAAGAGTAGGAGAGGCGAGTACAAGTGTGAGTGCAAGTGAATAAGTGCAAATAAAAACAAAAGAAAATGATGAAAACCAACAAAAACCCAACATGAAATGGCTCACAGTGTTGGAATCATCATAGCTACCCTAATTAGCCTTTGCGCTTCATGGCACATAATAGGCTATCTCTAATATAATCTATCTAAATCCTTCTTAACATATGGCAGAGACTCAATTATCCGACCTGAACTGGACCTGGACAAGTTCAGATAACCGAAAATGTTGGATAATACAAAATAAGTTGGAAAATGGTGTAAAACTTGATAGATATACTGTATTACTAAAGTAATTGTTGGTTTTGCGGTATTTACTGAATAATCAAACTAATTCTACATGCAACATTGATCAAAAAGAAGCTCAAAATGTCTTAAGAAAAGAAACTTTTCAATGAAGTCTGCTTGCCTGATGAATGACGTTTTCTTGCTGCTAGATTTCACCATCGACAAAATATCAATACCTCATTTTAGTTAATTGATGGAAATTAATCATTTCTCCACACTAACCATATATAGGCTAAGGTTTTTTATAGATAGAGTCAACATGAAAAATTCAATGCCATGGCCGGGATTTGAACCATGGATCTCCTGGTTTCTGTTCAGTCGCTCCAACCCATTGAGCTACCATAGCCAACTTGCCATCATGACATTAAATTCTCCATTTGACTCGTATATTTCCCCGGTAGACCACTAGGGACTCTCGCATTCGAGATACACCATTTGTGGCGACTTACTATTGTAAGTACTTTAAGTCCTAGTGGTCTACCGGGGAAATATATGAGTCAAATGGAGAATTTAATGTCATGACAGCACGTTGGCCATGGTAGCTCAATGGGTTAGAGCGACTGGACGGAAACCAGGAGATCTGTGGTTCAAATCCCGGCCATGCTATTGAATTTTTCATGTTGACTCTATCTATCAATACCTCAGTTGCACTTGCCTCCGGCTATTGCTCATGTATCTTAATGCCATCTCTAAAGCACTTAAACCTTCAGTGTGACTCCTCTTCTTTTTGATTTGTTCTTCAATTTCCCATTCTGCTTCATCCTCACTGTCAACACCATTCATGAAATCAACAATATCAGAGTCTCTGAGTTCAAACTGTTGATCTTCTGCACATCAGCTACTCACATCTTGAACTGCAGCTCCTCACAGCCAGGAATGCGGTTCAGTAAGGGAACAATATCACCCATGTCTTCTTGTACTATCTCTTCTTTATTTTCATCATCCCCTAAGAGTATGTTCCAAGACTTTGCTAATGTCGTTGTTTCGATTTCTTCCCAAGCCTGAGCCACCCAGTATGTCTTTCATGTTGATAGATCTTAACTTTTCCATCATATCCTTGCCATTATCCATTCCCTCTATCAGGGACAAAAGGAGTTGTTGTGGATATTTTCTTTTCAAAGTTTCCAGCACACCATGGTCCATTGGCTGGCACAATGACGTCACCTTAGGTGGGAGAAACAAGACCTTAATATCACCACTTCTATGTTGTTCTATATTTGGGTGTGATCAGACATTGTCTAGTACAAGGAGATCTCTTCTTGGGATGTTGTTGGAAGCTATAAACTTATCTATAGATGGCACAAACTGTGTAAAGAACCAGTCTTTAATAAGGCAGCAGACATCCAGGCAGAATTCTGGTTAGTGTAATGCACTGGTAGAGCATTAACAGAAATGTTTCTAAACACTCTAGGCTTTTTAAATTTACCAATCATTAGCAATTTAGCTTTGAAGTTTCTCATAACATTACTGCAGCAAGTATTTTAGACGGCAGCATCTTGAAATTTAGTCCAGTTTCATCACAGTTAAACATCTTATCATCAATTAATCCTTCAGCAACAATTAATTATTGGAATTCCTTTTTAAATTTCAAAATGTTGTCAAATTTAGCGGGCAGATTTTCACCACAGATATTAAGCTGCCTAATACTGTAATGTATCTTCCAACGATCAAACCACCCAATGCTGGCAGTAAAATTAGAATCCTCTTCATTGAATGCCTTCTGGAAATACAGCACCTTCTCTTGCAGGATGGGGCCTGTTATTGGTAGACCCTTTTCTTGTTTTTGAGTCAACCAAAGAAACAGTGCTTCGCTAACATTTTTCATATTCACAATGTTTCATTGTTTTTCTGTGATTTAGTACATCACTTGTTACTCTAGAAGCACACCACTTTTAAATTTCTTCTGTTTTTTCCAGTCCCCCACTGTAATACACCCAACAATATAATCTGAAGCTACTTTTGAAGAGTTTCCCCCTTGTCAGTCTCTTTAATGCTGTCAACTTGTCTTCCATGGAAACAACCATTTTCTTCCTTTTACTTGCCATACTGTACTCACAGGAAATGAAAACAATATCATCTGCAACCAAGCTATAACTCCATACACACTGAAGGTTCGAGGATGCACATTCTGCTGGCCAAGCACAGGTGAGAGTAATGTAACCACTCTCTGATCAGGTTGTCACAGAATTAAGTCACCAACAAAATGAAAATTTTAATATGTAAGTGATTGTTATGCTTTTTATTAATATGTGTTGGATAATACAGAATGTCGGATTACTGAAGATTGGATATCTGAGACTCTACTGCAATTGAAAAATTACGCTGTCAAAAGCTCTATCCTGATGACATCCCAATTCTTTTATATGATCACAGATAACAACAATGTTAGTTTTAAAATATATGTTAATGACAGCCTAATGTAATAAAAATATTGAAAATCCAAATAAAAATATGTAATTTAAGGAAATGAGACAACAGATACATTGTTGTCAAATGCTGAACACATTTTTCGGGCATTCAGAAGCCAATTATATCTGAACATGTGAATCCAGTCACTTAAGAGTACCAAACATCTCAAAACAAATGACATTACCTACATCCAAGGGCAGAAGAGAGAATATTTTATCTGCTTCCAGGTAAATATGATGAATGACACTAAACTTAAAGCAAATGGTGTGGATCTATAAATCAGTAGTTCTTATAACTGTGTGCATTCCTCAAAATACAGCTTTGCTACTCATTATCTTTTCGCAAAGGGGGCAAAAACCAAACATGAAATGGATTTTATGGAAAAGGACTCAGTGGAGTGTAGCTCTTCATGTGTTTTCATATTTAAAAACAGCTGTTATTTATACTTAATTTACAGTGCATTATGGTTTTTAAATGTAATTAAAATTATATATCTGTGCTAGCAATGACTATTTTAAAGTTGAGTATTCTTTAAAATGCAAAGAATTTGCCATATTTCAACAGACATTATAACTTAACCTGTTAGGTAAAGCATGATGTATCTGTAGCATGAACCTAACCACAACATCTAAGACCAAATAAATAAGATGGCTATTAAAACATAAAATTAACATAGCCATCTACTAAAATTACATTTCAACTGTTACATAAATAAGCATACTTGCTTGAGTCTGTAACAAGTTACTTGTGTAAATATGTACCATATAAAATATCCCTCAACATTGATGTTGTCTTTCCATTGGTGTTAGATTGTTATTTATAACCTTTAGATACCAGCATTTTTCACCAACAATATGTGTGTTTTGTGTATAGATGGTCACAATGGTTAGCTGTTTCCCTCTTCACCGCATGTTTCAGTACATAACTATCTTAAGAAATGTCTAAATATTTTTGTTTCCTTCCTCAGATTAAAATTTTGAAATGGAAAGCTTAAATTCTATATAATTGCTTATACAAGTCAATTTTGGCAAGCACCATAAACTTCAGAAGCCACTAACCAGCACTGAATCTGCTATAGCCCAGCCACTTGCTGAGCATGACCAGCTCTGGACAACAGGCCAACAACAAAAAAACGGGGGGTGAGGGGGGCATATTGAGATGTGCTCTTATAGAGAATATAGTGCCCAATATGTTGCAGAAAAGAAGATATAGAGCACATAATATTTGAGTATAAAGCGACAGAGTTATGGAGAAAAGAATGTATGAATGAGAAATGACTCCAAATGGATACAATGATTGCATAATTAAACCTTTCAGCAAAGACTATATGAAAGCTGGAGAGTTTTTAAATTAAGTTAAAAAGAATTGCAATTGATCATTAAAAAGAGAAGTAAACAAGGAGTAATTTTAACAGAAATGAATATGTAGCTTGCAGAAGTTGTATAATGAATGGTAAGTTAACAGCTTAGAATGAACACTTAACCATATCCCTGATATTCTTTATTTGTAAAAAGCTTGGTATAAATAAAATAAATAAAAAAAATATCCTGGTAATATGTGTGTACGCATATAAATTTAATTGAGCTCGTAATTTTAATGAATTATTGAAAGCTCATTTGGAGAATTATTACAGATGGTCAGCCTTCTCTGTTGACCTTACTCAATGGGACCTTTCTCCAAGGGAAATAAAATGGGATGTATAAATCAAACCCACAATTAAAACCAAACATTTGCCATGTAATATTAACTTAGGAAAATAAGTCGCCTGGGTCAATGGAAATGTTATGTGTTTAATATCGGCAAAGTATACAGGCTAAGAATCAACATTCAGCACCTTCTGGTTTCTTTCATGTTTGCCACTCGTCCAGAGCTACAGTAGACTCTGCTGCCGGTTAGCTGCTTCTGCAGTGTTAGGCTGTTAACAGGTAATTTAGGATATGAAGTTAAATAAATAAATTTTAAACTATCACAAAACATGTTGAATTTCAGAGAATAAAGAGAGAAGACACTTAAGTACGTATTCTTATAAAGTCAGTTGTCAATGAAGTTTAACTGCATCTAAAGCTGTACCTACATTTTCTTAATCTTCAGATTGCACTTTAATGAAACAAGAATTAAGTTAATTGCACTGAGTATTAAGTACACAGCTAAGAATTTATTTTTAAGTGCTATGTAATTAAAAATCCTAAATTAAGGAAGCATCCTTTATATTTATCTTCAAAAGCATCTTCAAAGAAATAAGTACCTACATTAAAAATGGTAATTGTTATATATTGATTCCATTACCCATGTATTACTGTTTTAGGGTGTTTGCTATCATAAAACACCTGTTAGTGTCTGTCTGTAAACAGATTTCAAACCATGGACAAATCTATGTGTTTGACAAATTTGCCTATGTTTTCAAAATTTGATTGAAATTGTTAGACAATTAAAGGTAGTTTACTAAAGAGCTTCCCAAATAATTATTTTAGGTGAATCGTTGTGTATAAAATGCTGCAATTCTTTATTCAGCAGTTTAAATAAATCTGTTTGTTATATGTGTTTGGAGGAATTTAGTAACAGTGATGTCAAAATTAATTGCAAAAACTATTTGTAGTTGTTAATTTTTAGATGAGTCTTATTTATTACACATATGCTTCACTTTCGTACCTATTTTGAGGACATGTTTCGCAAATCATCGTTTGCATCTTCGGCTCTTATGCAGAATCGCATAAGAGCCAAAGATGCAAACGATGATTGGCGAAACATGTCCTCAAAATAGGTACGAAAGTGAAGCAGATGTGTAATAAATACGACTCATCTAAAAATTAATAATTATTTCGCTTCACTGTGGTGTTCCAATACAGTTAAATCTCGATATATTTTTAGTTGGTTTATTGATACTCATCACTTACTTTTTATAATAATGAGAGACTAGTTTCAAAGGCAATCACCTCCATTTTCAATCTCTTTCCAGCTGGCATCTGTTGTTGTCTGCTCTCTCTCTCTCTCTGGTGGTGGAACTACGAACTTTTTTTTTGTCAAATTATCTACTGGTGGGATTTCAAAATTCATTGCGCGATCCTTATTTTTCCATATGAATATGTTCTCCCATGTTGTCAGCTTATTTTGGTTTATCACTCCTTTTAATAATTTGGATCAATGTCATGATTTTCATTCCAAAAATGGAATGCTACTGCTGACTTCTTCTTGTTTCAATCTGGTGTTTCTAAAGTGCTCTTTGACAGCAATTGCTGTTTGCTCTTATAAATGGAAAACTGTAATAAAGAAATGCTAAAATGTCTGGGAGTTAAGTACTTAGAATTGTAAGTTCAAATTGCGGTTAGTGATCTTGAATTGAGATTTCCTTGCTGGTTGCCAGGAAGATGTAAATTAACTGAGAAGTTAACGTTATGACATTCTGCCATGGTAACTCAGTGGTAGAGCAATTGTGCATAGAGTAAACAATCTGTTTCAAATCCCAGCTGTGGCATTGAATTTTTCAGTTCTGATTCTAAACTTCTGAAGTTTATCCACACATGATTTGTGAATTTATATCATTAATATTATCTCTCCCTAAAGGCTAAGTATCTCTTCCCCCCCCCCCCCCCCTCAAGCACTGTGAGACCATTCAGCTATATGTCCATTGTTGTCTAATAATAACTAGGTAAGAAGAACAATATTCTTATTAATTAATTAGTTAATTTTGTCTTTTGGTTTAGCAATACAAAATTAGAAAATTTTAAAATATCAGTAAATTGGAAAATAAATATTTGCTTCATAAAACTACAGCTATATGGAGAATTACAGAATCATGTTTGCAAACATAAATAATTTTTCATCAAGATATAACACCACCTTGAAATAATATAAAGGATTATGGAGTTAGAAAGCTCACAATATCTAAATCTGGAAACAGAAGGATATACTGAAAGTACTCATCTTTTTATAAGCACATGTTTAAAAATGTTTGCACAATTGTGACAAGTATACCAACAGACATTTTTGGGGAAAAAATTATTGGACATCATATTTGCATCAACTGCATGTAAAAAGCATATACTGCAATAGAATGCCAAACAGCTTGTTAGAGACTAAGTTTGCAAGCTTTTACTTTAGGTGAAATTTTAAGTTGCAGTTGCTAAGAAATCACAGACATCATTTTTGCATTGCATAATCATACTACGCATTTAAATTTTAGGTTAATAAAACTTTATTTGAATATCTTTATTTTGTGGTTTGGCAAGGAAAGATGAAAGCTAGCTTTTTTTCATCACTTGCAGTCTAGATGATGATTGTTCCTGTATTATGGGAGCATGTCTGCATTAGAAGAGAATATCATTTTCTGAATACTATGTTAGCAAAGTGAATTAAAAGCATCCTTAGTTCTCATTGGGTCTGTTTTTATGATAAGTTACACTTCTAGCATAGCAAAATAGTGAGTTAATGGCTAATGTAGTATTCCAATGTTGAATTATATAGTGAATGGACATTATTTCAGCCGTTTGGATAAATCCTAATCACATGGACATATTTTACATTTGATAATTTAAGCTTTAGTTATTATATTGACAGAATGCATAAAAGATAATATTCAGTATTGATGGGAAATATTATTTCATTCGAACCTTATATGTAAGACTTGCCTGTGATTGATTTAATATTCTTTTTTATCAGTTACCTGAAACTCTTTTTAACACTAAACTTTATGACAGACCTCAAAAGATTTCATGCTTTATTTACAGAGGCCTATTACATTATCTTTACAAAGTGTTTGTCGGCACAAATAACTAATAATGCTTACTAGGGAAATATTAAGCACATGTTTTAAATTGATTAAAGCTTCACGGGTGATCAGTCATGTCAGAGTAATTAGATTCGAGCTTTCAGCCATTCTAAGCTCCATGGCTTTCTTCTGAATGAAAAATGCCCTGCACACAAATCTAATTACTTTAACATTGCTAATCACCCATGAAGCTTTAATCAATAACACTCTGTGTGAAAGCTTTAAGGCTTATTGCAAATGTTTGAAAATATATTTTTGAAAAACTGGGAGGGTGATCTAAATATGTAAATAACACTTCCATGGCTCATTTGTATAATAGCACAACAATATGGTGGAAAATAAGACAAATAGAATTTTGCAATCCAGGTCATTGAAAATACAGTGGATGGTAAATCTGACATAAGTGGCAAGCATATGAAATATATGTAAACTGTTCAGTGGTTGAATGCAATTCTCACAGTGTTATTTCTTTAAAGCTATCTTTAACCTGAAATAATGATACATTTTAGCTTTAGGAAAACAGTAAAAACAAACCATTTGAGAGAGTGCTTTGTGCATGTTCCTGAAGTATGTATTAACAAACAATGAAAAATGCTAGTTTTTATTTTTTTATTTTTATTCTTGTTATAAGTTTTAAGGCCATAACTCTAACCATCTAGCTTATAATTTTACGATCAAAATTATGAGATAGTTGATCCTATGTTTTATTTTTGAAAAGCTATAACCATCTGAGAGTTAATCATATACTTCTCAGTCATATTTTTGCACAAAAAAAATTGTTTATAAATATAAAAACAGCACAAGTGTTTAAAACAGGCACAGCATTATTAATCTTTGCAGTGACACATAGCTAAATTTGAAACAAAGAGAAAGAAAAGTAAATAAAGAAACTGCTGATTTAATTGACCTTGTTTCCACGAAATTATGTTCTCATTACATTCACATACACACATATATCTATAGACACACTTATTCATTCACACAGTCTCACTTTCCGCAACACAGTGTAATCATTGCAGTGTTTGGTTAAATTTTAGTCGCATGTTTGTGTTGTGTTCCCTTTGCCTGCACAGTTTCATAGCAGAGGACTGGGGACCCTGCAGTGTCACATGTGGAGAGGGGGTGAGGCACAGAGAGGTCCAGTGCAAAATATTTCTTGAGTTCTCCCGTACCATCGCACGTCTCCCAGACCACAAGTGCCAAGGGCCCAAGCCACCAGAAACAGAACGTTGCATCCGAGGGCCATGTCCAGAAGCCAACAGGTAAGTTTTATGCTTCATTGGATTTCAGGTGAAGGTAATGTGGTCCTTATCATTTTGAGATTTAATACTTGAAAAAAAGTCTGTAACAGACAGTGAATCACCTTATTATCAGCTTCTTTACAAAACAAATGCTTGAAAATAAGATACTTTGTGGTATATTAAACGGTTACAGCATGGAAAGAGATTCTGGAGGAGAACTACCTAGAGTATATCTAACCATATTCAAACTTTTCTTCTGCATATTAAATTTTCTTAGAACATTCCAAAATATGTGTTTTCGCAAAGATTTGTTGGAAACTTTTAGGACATGACTATGGAATTGAATTACAGTCTCTGAAAGAGTGGCTATTTCATTGATATTGTCCTTTCAAAATACAAAACAACTGGTCTCTTTACTACTTTTAAGCCAACATTAATAAGCTAGCTGGTGTAAATCACATACATCACAATTACTTGTTTATTGCTCCATGAAATGTAGGACATTTGTTAACAATATATGTCTCCTGAGGAAAGATTATGCATAGTTACAAGAACTATAAGCTATAAACTGTTTGTTATGTAACCTGTGTAACTGCAATCTATCATTACAGAACTGGTTATTAAATATGCCATATTATGAAACATAGAAAAGGAAACAACAGGTGTTTATCATTACTTTTTTACAAACTTGTAATAGGTTCTTATTTCTTCATGAAATTGATTTTGTGCACAGAATAGAAGAGGGACTCTATGGTGACTCATTTTCCCACACTTATGGCTCTCCATATGGTGATGGAGCCATCAGAGTAGCTCCTGGCTCAGCAGGAAAGACCTATTCTTGGAAACAACAAGGTTTCACACATTGTAGTGCATCCTGTCTAGGAGGTAAGCTACATTGTTTAGTTCATATTCATTTGTTTTTTATAAAAATATGAAGTCTGTATTGCTATAGTAAGAATTCATACCTTATGAGCACAATATTTTCTTTCATTGGAAGTTTTATTATTAAGGAGCACTAGTTACTAAATAAGATATTACAGTTGAATCTCGAAGATATTACAGGTTTGTTAGTATACTTCTAAGCCTTTAGAATATTTTATGCCCACATGGGTTTAAACCATTTATCATTGTAGCACAATAACATTCAGTTTACAGAAAATATTGTGATGCAAAAAGAAACTTTAAATTAGCCTCAAATTTTAGTACCTCTGTATAAGCATTGTCATTAAGCCCTTCACACACAATGAGATAGAAATTACTGTGATTAAATCGACCCCTTGGTGGTGACATATAGAATAAATTCTGGTTTACATTCTGCGAATGCCATTTTTTGATCTTATACGGTCTTTCCATGCATATGCCTCTTCCTCTATGATGCTTTACAAACATTGTGTGCTCCTGCATCCTCTGGCAGATTTATTATAGACTGTGACTATGTATGTGCGTGCATTATACAGGCCCAAATAATTTGAAAATATGCTTGGAATTTTATTGAATGTATTCCTTCCAACAGCTGTGCAATATAATGAACCTTCATTTAGATTCACTGAGAAACTTCCCTCAAAGCATACCAACAGTCTAACAAAACATACTTTCTATAAATTTTTATTTTTTTCTATTATATTATCGTGAAGATTATAACCTTTGGATTCACATATGTTCATAAATAATTGAACCTCTAATCTTCTACATAGCTGAATAAATATCCAGATGTTCCTGCCATCACCTTCCACCAAAAGTATAAACAGTAGAACCATGGTCATCAACAAATGTTTATTCAAAGCTTTATTGAGGCATATTAAGGCCTTTTTGACCAGTACTCTGCCCTGTCTTGAAAACTCTTAAAATTTATGGTAGTTTTTAATGTTCATATTTCGTTAAGCCCTGCATAAAATTTTGGACAGTAGTGAGTTACGAGAAAATGTTTTAGATCCATGTCCATAATATTTTTACTACTCACAATTATGTACACTAGAACTAGTATATTATTTATCACACAAATGCCTAAATTTCCTGATAGTAAAAAAAAAGAAAAAGAAAAGAAAGAAAAGAGAAACACACACACCTGCGAAATTCAATGCCATAACAGGGATTTGAACTACAGATCTTCTGCTCTACGTGCAGCTACCCTACTACTGAGCCACAAGGTAATATGTTGATGTTGGTATAACATTAAATTCCTCAA
Organism: Mantis religiosa; assembly: GCA_030765055.1. Taxonomy (NCBI): domain Eukaryota; kingdom Metazoa; phylum Arthropoda; class Insecta; order Mantodea; family Mantidae; genus Mantis; species Mantis religiosa. The sequence continues at coordinate 84,335,635 of CM060951.1, forward strand.
CAGACACCCAACTCTACAATAGACCACATAGATTTCCCCATGGTCTACAGGAAAATGTCAGTCAGTTAAGAATTTAATGCTACATGGACATGTAGCCATGATAGCTCAGTGACAGTACAGCTGCACATAGAGTAGAAGATCCCTGGTTAAAATCCCGGCTATGGTACTGAATTTTTCAATTCTGATTCTACCTTTCAAGGTTTGCCTACACATAGCATGTGTGCATTAGAGAAATCAATTATCGTTGATTGCCTTTATGAATGGTTCCTGATACCATCTTTAACTGTAATTTAATTTCATCAGAAATTTATTATATTCTCAATTTCTTCTCGGGCAGCAAGCCAGATGAAAAGACGATTAGAAATCAACGTTTTGGGTGTGTGCATCTCTCCCATCATCAGGATATTTATTAAATGTTATAACCACAAATGAAACACTGGATATAACACAAATATAAACAAAGGCAAAACACTATCAAAATTTGCATTACTGAACAAAAGACCTTTCAGCAAATTAAATGCCAGGTTAGGAGATGTGAGTATAGAAAATTAATTGGGTCAAAGAAACATAACTACTTAACTTGATTATCAAGCTGTATTGATCTGTGCTTCTTAAATCAATGGATTTCCATTTTTAAGGCCGGTTTCCAAGAGGAGTTGAACTGAAATCCAACATCACGACTAAGCATGCTCCTTTTGGAGAAAATGGCCAAAGCCTCCTGAATTCTCCACTCCCAGTAACTGTTGCATAATGCCAAGATGGTCGTCTCCCGAAAATTGGTTCTATGGTCATTATCAAAACAATGCTCTGCCAGCCCAGACTTCTCAGGTTGCATTAAACGAATGCCCCATTCATCTTCTTTTATTCTGCTAGCGATGGTCCTTCTGGCTTGTCCTAAATACGGTGTTCCACATTCACAGGGAATGCTGTACACTCCCGGAACTTGGAAGTCCAGTTTGTCTTTCACTAATCTCAACAGATATTTAATCTTCGGAGGTGGCTTGTAGATGGTCCTGATGTTGTATTTGCCAAGAATTCTGCTGATTCTGCTGGATAGATTGCCAGTAAACGGGATGCAGGCTGTAGCATTAGGCTTATCTGACGCTTGTTGTATTACAGGTTTCCCTTTACTAGCTTTAGTGATCGAGGCTTCAACGTCATATTCGGAGTAGCCATTTTGATGGAAAGTCAGTCTCAGATGCTGCAATTCCTGTTTTAAGTGGCTGGGATTAGAGGTAGACAAAGCTCTGTGGGCCAGTGTATTGAGAACTCCCAGTCATTGAGACTTATGATGAAAACTGTAAGCGTTCAGATAGAGATTGGTGTGTGTAGGCTTGCAGTATATAGCATGCTCCAGTGTACCATTGCTGTTTTTTGAAACAAGAATGTCCAAGAATGGAAGAGTTCCATCCTTCTCTACTTCCATGGTAAACTGTATTTGACGTAGAAGGCTGCTGAGATGCTCATGAAAGCTAGGCAAAGTGTCTGATCCATGTGGCCAAATTACAAAAGTGTCATCCACATATCTATAGAAATGATATAATTATAAATGATATATATGCAGCTCTTAGATGATCTGGCCTATGGGATTCTTGAAAAGAATCCTACCTCTTGCATTAAATGTCGGACTATACAACTTATTAAAAGATCATGCCTTACTTCAGAAATTAAGAAGGCGGTATCACCGTCAGGTTTCAGGCCCCTTAGAATGTAGGGACTTCCGAAGTTCCACAAACCGTACATTCCTTTACGCCCCATTGTGGACGCCAGGAGTAGCCCTACATATCAGCTGGCACGTCACCCGGCTGATCTGTTAAAACCTTTGGTAGGAGATTGCCCACATCATGTGAGTAACTCCACACAGTTTGTACATACACTTAAGGACATTACCATTGGCCCTTCTGATCTTCTTGTCAGCTTCGACGTGGTTTCTCTATTTAAAAGAGTACCTACCACTTCAGGAAGCCATCCAACTTCTGAAGGAGTATTTTCCGGCTGATATCATAGAGCTCTTCCGATATACCCTGATGTCCATTTTCTTCTTGTTTGGTGGTAGTTTCTATGAACAAGTAGATGGAGTAGCAATGGGATCCACTTTGTCACCAGCTATAGCTAATTTCTATATGGAATACCTAGAACATGAAATACTTGCCACAGCTCCACTTAAACCATCTCATTTCTATAGATACGTGGACGACACTTTTGTAATTTGGTCACATGGATCAGACACTTCACCTAGCTGTCTTGTGCATCTCAACAGCCTTCGACCTCAAATACAGTTTACCATGGAAGTGGAGAAGGATGGAACTTTTCCATTCTTGGACATTCTTGTTTCAAAAATCAGCAACAGTACACTGGAGCATGCTATATACCACAAGCCTACACACACCGATCTCTATCTGAACGCTTACACTCCAAATATGATGTTGAAGCCTCGATCACCAAAGCTAGGAAAGGGAAACCTGTAATACAGCAAGCATCAGATAAGCCTAGCGCTACATCCTGCATCCTGTTTACTGGCAATCTATCCGGCAGAATCAGCAGAATTCTCGCCAAATACAACATCAGGGCCATCTACAAGCCACCTCCGAAGAGTAAACATCTGTTAAGACCAGTGAAAGACAAACTGGACTTCCAAGTTCCGGGATTATACTGTCTTCCCTGTGAATGTGGGACACTGTATATAGGACAAAATGGAAGGACCATCGCTACCAGAATAAATGTACATGAATGGAGCATTCGTTTAATGCAACCTTAGAAGTCTGGGCTGGCAGAGCATTATTTTGATAACGACCATAGTGCCAATTTTCAAAAGACGACCATCTTGGCAATATGCAACAGTTACTGGGAGCGGAGAATTCAGGAGGCTTTGGCCATTTCCTCCGCTTAATCGTGATGCTGGATTTCAGTTCAGCTCCTCTTGGAAACCGGCCTTAAAAATGGAAATCCGTCTATTTAAGAAGCACAAATCAATACAGCTTGATAATCAAGTTAAGCAGTTACGTTTCTTTGAACCAATTAATTTTCTATACTCACAACATCTAACCTGGCATTTAATTTACTGGAAAGTCTTATGTTCAGTAATGGGAATTTTGATAGTGTTTTGTCTTTGTTTATATTTGTGTTATATCCAGTGTTTCATTTGTGGTTATAAAATTTAATAAATATCCTGATGATGGGAGAGATGCTCACTCCCGAAACGTCGATTTCTAATTGTCTTTTCACCTGGCTTGCTGCCCGAAAAGAAATTGAGCATATTCGTCGCCAGGAAAGCTTCAGGTCTTATTCATTATATTCTTCCATTTTATCCTAAATCAAGGAACTTTATTTCCATTTTTAATAGTTTTCCTAAGAATGAAATAGTTCAGAAAAGTGCTATAAACTAAAAATTTGATTTTTTAGTATCATATTTATTCAATAGCAAATCATTGCACCATATTTTTTTCCCCCTCTTTTTTGTTAACTTTGTAAAATATTGGTGATTAAGCCCTCGGAAAGCTTACAAAGTCTAGAGCCAGAGCGGGCATAGTCATTAATAAAATACCCTTGGTCCATATATAATTATTGCTCAATAAACACATGACTTGACAATTGTACTTTTAATAAGCTATATTTAGACAAAGTTGGAAAGTTGGAATGAGGCAAAACACAATATGTTACTGCAGTGGCTCAGTTGGTAAAGCAACAGCACAGAAAAAAAGATACTTGGTTCAGGTTCCAGCAATTGTGGATAGATGTATCAGTTGGAGAGAAATTTATTACATCAATATAAACCAGTTATTGATATTATTTGAACAATTTTTCTGTAACCATCTAAGTGGAGATATTTTAAGTCTTATCGAGAACATAAACGAGCATGGTAGCAACCTTTCAGAGTTTGCTATGCCATGGTAGCAGGGATATCTCTTTTACTTTCAAAATAAGTTGGCCACCACGTAAACAGGTTTCACTTTTACATTCATGACATGCCTCATAATTGTGAATAAACATTTAATGTTGCTACCTCCTAATAATTCCATCCAAGTCTTTTAATGATACATTTTGCAACGTAAACTCACAATAGAGGTATTTTTATCAGCTGGTTCAAATTGAATTTAAATGTTTTGTGACTAATACTGCTGTAACGTAATCAACCATATCACCTTTCTCACATGTAGACACAAAATAACTATATAGTTAGGCCATAACTGGCTACTGGAGGCATTTTTTTTTATACTACACTGGTGTAGACCAATAACATACCAGTTATATTTGTTCTTTTTCCAAAATATTACATCAACCACATTTATTTTGATTAAGGTACTTGTGGAAAAAAAAAAATGCTAGTCACATTTTCAAAAAAGGAAAAACCTACAGTAAGGCAGGCTGTGTTTTGTTTATATGCAAAAGCAGATTGACATACCTGGAACCTGTCTACAATGTTGCCGAGTTCTAAACCACATTACATCTGCATAAATTTGTTCAAAATAGCTTTTAATGTAAATTAATTATTTAAAAATCCTGTGTGATGCCACAGTTAATTACCAAAACTATATTAATAGGTTACTCTACTCCTGTTATTAGTAATAAAATATTAATTAAACATCTAATTTGGAATAAAAAAGAAACCTTTTATGTTCTTTTCTCAAAAATGCTGATCTAAGAACAACATGTCATATTACTCTTATGAAGCACATATTGGAAGGAATACAATAAATAGTTCCCTTCCTTGCTAAATGACAGATCTAGACCTTCCTTGTGTGAAGTCTCAATGTCCACTTAAAATTGGTTGTTTAAAATGACAAGGTTAAATTAATATTAGTATCACCACATTTTATGTTATGTTATAAAATTATGCTTAACCAACATTCCAAACGTTGCCATCCACTGCCTCAAATATCACTAAACAAAGGAAATTTTACCTATGAGTAAGGACTATGATACAATGAAGCACAAAATTAATGTAATTTTGAGTTGAACTAGTACTCAATGCTCCAATTATTGCTAGTGTTTACCTAGAACACATTTCGTTAGGATCTTCCTAACATCCTCAACTAATGTCGACTATTGAATGTTGGATTGGTAAACTCCTTGGACATGATAAATAAATAAGGAAATAAATGGAACATTGAGCACTAGTTTGACTCAAAATTATATTAAAGTAAATTTTAATGTGATAATGAATTGTTATAAAGCTAGATTTAATATGCAGGATTTCAAGCCTCAAATTGGCCACATAGTATGGCAGTAATCCCTTCAGCACCATATTAGCCTTGCTTTTCTTTCTCATTTACTACTTCATGCTTTGAATTCACCATTTCTGTAAAAAAACAAAATTGAAGCTGCAAGTAAAATGACAAAATTAATAAGAGGAAATTAATTGTTCTTTCACACTAGCTATGTATAGGATGCACTATGAAAGGATAGAGCCAGACTGAAAAATTCAATGCCATAGCCGGAATTTGAACCAAGGATCTTCTGGTCTCCATCCAGCCGCTCTAAACCATTGAGCTACTATGGCCAACGTGGCAAAATGATATTAAATTCTCCAACTGACTCATGTTTTAAAGTACTTACAGCATAGTAAGTCGCCATTAAAGTAGTTGTCTCATGCATTTATGAGAACTCCTAGTGGTTTACCGGGAAAAAGACGAGTCATTTGGAGAATTTAATGTCATATTGGCACGTTGGCCATAGTAGCTCAATGGTTTAGAGCAGCTGGACGGAGACCAGAAGATCCATGGTTCAAATCCTGGCTAAGGCATTTAATTTTTCAGTCTGGCTCTATCCTTTCATAGTGCGTCCTACACACAGCTAGTGTGAAAGAACAATTAATTTCCATTAATTGTACCTAATAGTGATCTGAACTATAAAGCCCAGGCCTTAAAGTACAGCATAGTAAGGTAATTGTCATTAAGGTAATTTTCTCATGAGAACTCCTAGTGGTTTATCGGGAAAAACACGAGTCAGTTGGAGACTTTAATGTCATTGGCACGTTGGCCATAGTATCTCAATGGTTTAGAGCGGCTGGATGGAGACCAGAAGATCCGTGGTTCAAATCCCAGCTATGGCATTGAATTTTTCAGTCTGGCTCTACCCTTTCAAAAATAATAAGGTTTATCAAAATAATTAGATACAGTATTTTGGGATTTTCTTCAGAGTAATTGACAGTATGAAATAAGTAAAAATGCTATAACTGTGTATAGAAACCCTCAGTTGAAGGAAGAAGAGTTTTGCAATAAATTATTTTTTTTGGGGGGAAGGGGTTTAACAGCACTCTTATGTCACTTCTATTTAAAACCCATGATGTTGCCAACAAAGAAGGGATAAGTCACATTTCATGGTAGAGAGTTAAACTTTGAGGGCTTATAAGGCTATATCAAGCAGCTCAAGTTATCTGAATGGCTGGGAAGGAGGTCAGAAGTTCCATTTTTTGGTGTGCCTAGTTCTTAACTGAATATAAAAGATTAAGTATTTGTCCAGCAGAGAGAGTGTTGTTAAAAAGAAATGTTTGCTTTAAATACGATTACAGGATATTGTGTCAGCACTGTAATAGGCGATGTAAGAATAACTAGTGTATTTTGAAAATATGTCAGCTCCTCACATATGTTTGGCAAACATTTCCCTTTAAATTATGATATGATCTTATGGTGACATACCATCTGAAAATAATGCCAAAATTTCTAAAGTTAATTTTTTGTTATCTTAATTTTGTTCTAAAAATCCTTAACCTTATAACAGTAATCACATTCTTAAAGATCTAATCGTCACAGTACTGCAGTATGAAACTCAAGGAAGCATTAAGAAAGCACTGCATACAGTTGAATGTGAAGTTTTCAGATCTGCAACTTGAATGCACCCATGGAAAGAAAGTGTGTCTTTGACAAGCTTGTTTTGTTTATTCTGTTCTTTAGTGGCATTGCACTTTTGAACATTTGTTTGTTTTCTTTTTCTTTCTTCAGTATATGTATCAATTCATTGTTAATAATAAATAAATACCATAGCTGAAGACAGTTTGCTCACTTGCTCACAGGTGTACAGGAATCACTGATTCTGTGTGTACGGGATAACGACCAGAAGCCCGTAAGTCCTTATCTTTGCCAAGCAGAGACACGGCCTGAGGCACTCATAAGGACCTGCAATGACCATCCATGTCCTCCACGTTGGAACTATTCTGACTTCCAACCATGCACCAAATCTTGCGGCGTAGGCTTCCAGACACGGGAAGTGACCTGCATCCATGAGGTGACCCGGGGAGGTACCAATACTGTTATAGTGCCAAATAACATGTGTCCTCAACCTCCTCCAATTGACAGGCAATACTGTAATGTCCTCGATTGTCCCATCAAGTGGCACACTTCTGAGTGGACCAAGGTATGTGGCAGTAATAAATAGAAACAGGAGTTTAATTTAAATGCATGTCTGTTCTCTGCGTTAGAAAGTATACACAGTCATATGAGTTAATTCTAAATTTCTAACAATTTAATGAATATTTTAAGTTGCAAGTATAATGCATATTTACATATTTTGTGTGGCCTGTTAATATGTATAGAAGTATTCCAGCAGTTTGCATATTATGTTACATATTTGCATTTTTATGAGTAAATATATTTTAAAATACATATCTTATTGTATTCATTTTATATTGATTCACAAATGCAATAATTCAAAACATCATGTACTACTGAGTGTTAGTAATGTTACTATTGAGTGTTGTAACAACTTAGGCTTTCACGGCCATCATCAATCCAATCAGAGGACCACGGCCAATAAGACCGGAAACCACTATATCTGATTGTAATATTGATGGTAGCTCAAAGCAATGCAACCAATAGGTCACGTCACTTCGGTGAATCCCCGTCTTATCTGATCATAGTCATTCCCTTATAGTTTGAAAGTAGCCATTAAGGAGTTTTCGGAACTGAGTTCAAGTGTGGAGGTTATACTTATATGCAATATTAAATGTTGTTTAGTAATTCTTAAGATTTGTGACAGTGAAAGCTACTAATTTATACAATGGAAAGCATTTTCAAAATATTCAGTCCTTAATGGTTTTATGAAATTAAATACATCTTCATTTGTCATAAAATTATTGATATTTTGCTTCACATAACATAATGGAATGTATAAATACATACTGGTGCAGTTAATATTTTTAATTCTTTAAAAAATGAGTCAGATTTACCAATCTTTGTGATGCTTACAATAATTTTTTGTATGGCAATTTAAAGTAATGGCAATTTACTACACCAATACCTTCATTTCATGCAGTTGAATGAAGGAGACATACAATTCCATGTCTGTAATTTAGATGCTACTAGTTATCAAAACCATGGCTGGGAAATTTGTAATGACTTCAAGGTATGCATTGCCAATGGGACTGCAGGGATGCTTCACAAAGTATTACTGTTTTTGGTGCTTATGGGACAATAGGGCAACTGAAAAGCATTTTATAGTGAAAGAATGGGGGCAAAGGGAAAACTATACTTCTGGAGCGAGCAGTGTTAAGTATTTGCCTCTATTAGATCCAAACAAACTACTTCTTCTGCCCCTTCACATAAAGCTCGGGCTAATGAAAAATTTTGATAAAGGTTTGGACAAAAAAGGAAGTACATTTGAGGGTTTGAAAACTATCTTTCTCAAAATCAGTGAATCTAAATTAAAGGACTGTATACTTTGAATGTATACTAGGAATGAACCATTCCTCAAATTAGACTACTTCTTAAAGACATTGTTCTATAATCTAAGTTTAAATCAGTGTTAAATCAGTGTTAAAAGGCTTCCTGGGAAATAACAGAAGAAAAGTATAAAACCTTAGTCTCAGAACTGTTAAGGAGCTACAAACTAATGGGTTGCTGGATGTCACTTAAAATTCACTTTTTGCATTCTCACCATGATAGTTTCCCTACAAAAATAGGACTTGTAAGTGACGGGCAAAGTGAGAATTTTCTGGAAAGATGTTACCAGGGTTGCTGGGATTCAGTTATTGGGAGACTATTGTTGGTTCCTCAAACATGAAAGTACATGTAAGTACAATAAAAAATCAACAGTGAAACACTTTTGAAATCGTTCAGGTGTATGCTTTTCATCATTATCCTGTATAGATTTATTGTAATTGTAATAATAATTATAATTATTATTTTAAATTTTATTTGGCAATAAAATACCTATTACTTTCAGTTAAGCAAATATGAGTTATCATATAAAATTTTTGTGTTTCCTTAAAAAATAAGAATAAAAAAAAAAGATACAGCATTTTGAGGGGTATTTTTGGAATCAACTGACCAGTTTACATAAGAATTGGCCTATTTTGTTTTGGTATATGCAAAAAAGTTTTTGTTCCTAGTGTAATATGCTATTTTCAACTGTATTTCCTGTACATCTTGCATATCTCAAGTTTAGAACAATATAAGCAATTTAAAAGCAGTAAGCTTTCCATCATGGAACTAACCGATGCTTCAGCCATAGTAAAATACAGTCAATGCAAACTGTTTAAAGTGGTAAGGGAGTGAAATTTCACTCATTGTTTTCGGTGCTCTTGATTTATTGCCATTAAGTCAGCGCTACAGTTCGACTACTTGATTCTCACCAAACAGGCTCAGGTTCGATCCCAGGCGATTGAATGTGAAATTTGTGGATTTTGGATATTTGAAGATTAATAGTATTCTCGTACTTGCTTTTCTTATACCCAAATGCAACTACTAAATTTTTGAAGGACTTTAAAGTAATTATTATTATTCAACCAGTTCTCCATTCTGATTATTATGTTCTCATTATTGTCTAGTCCTCCCATAATTATGTTATTATTCCACAAATATGTTACAATATGTATTTAAGTGTGCTGGAAAATAGTTTATGAAGTATGTGTAATTGGAGGAATGTCATAATAGTAACGTAAAATTAACTGAAAAGAGCTATTTGTAGTTGTTCTTTTTTTTTTTTTTTTTTTTTTTTTGACACTTTGTCATTTACATTTTTGTTATTGAGGAACTAGTTTTGGAAGTCGCTGCGGGCATTTTCAACATCTATCCAATTAGATGGAATGATATTGGAAATAAAAACATAATCTTACTAATATTATGTACTACTGTACTATTAAGTACAATACATTTGTTTTGTTTTATAAAGTTTACCCACTAGTTGTTTGATATCAATTGGAAATGCTCTTGGTTCCCTATTTATTGTACCTTTTGCCCACACTCATAAGTAGAGCCGGATTAAGCACAATCAAATTGTCACATTGTCAAATTGTTAAATAGGCAAGCATATAGGCAAGAAAAGCGAAGCAAATAAGCACCAAAAATAAGCAAATAAAAATAAAAATGTAATCATAAACATATTGTTCATAGAATTCTTATCTTAGGTATGCTTGTTACATGACACGAGGAGATTCTCGAGATTTTCTTGTTTGGAGCTCTTGCATTTGTCAGTGAAGAAATTTTTATACAGTAAAAGGGATTTCTCAACATCGCATGAAGTTATTGGAACATGTTAAAAGCACCACAGTTCTTCTTGAATGAATTCCTCTTTGATATATGTTTCTGTACCAGAATGCTTTTTAGAAATTTTACACAGTGTTTCGTAACCAGGGTTTATTATTAATACCTCACTGAGTTTCTCAAAGACACTTTTACCATTACCTTGAGTCTCTGAAGACAGCGCTACTGAAATTTCATCTATCAAAGCTCTAAGTAATGATTTTGAGCTTCCAACTGTGTTATAATAGCAGGTATTTTGGAGAAACAGTTATGGATGCACTCCGTCTTATCTTTGATGCCAATATTACCAAAACATTCCTGTGCTGTGGCAATGCTGCTTGCATATGCTGCATCTAAGGAGTATAACACTGTTTTTGCTTCATTTAAATTTCTGCGTAGTATAAATGCAGCCTTTAACCAAGAGCCCCATCAAGTTAAAACTGGCTGAGGAGCTTAAGACAAATTTGGAAGGACTCTAATCAGCAACTTTACAAATGCTTCCTTTATCCTAGAGACAAGAAGATCCTCGTCTTTATATTAGCTCCTAACTGTTTCAGCAAAGTGATGTAAACCATCTGAATGATAAAATGATGATGGCTAGGAGTAAAAATTTACTTTTATATTTACAAGATTTGGATAAAATAAGTTATTTTAATTAAAAAGCATAAAATAAGCATGCAAACCTCATATTTCAGCAAAAAAGCATTTATAAGCATTTTTAAGCATTTTGCTTAGAAATCCGGGCTCTATTCATAGGCATAATTATATTCATGTGAAATTTTAAAATGATGAAGAGGAGCTTGCAAATTTGATTAACATGAAACTATACAACTGAGTTCCATGTTTCTCTTTAGAAACTCTCCTTAAGGCTGATAGGTAACTTTCTCTAAAATCCCTACTATATTTTTTAACTCTTAATCAAGTTCCAGAGTGTTCCTTATCTTGGGAAGATGAATGACAAATAACTTTAAGCTCTATTGACTCAGGGTTCATTTGAGCTCATTAAAGACATTTTACCCATTCCTCATTCAATGTGATCTCCCTGATTAAAGAATGTGAAACTGAATAAAAATTTAAATAATAAAATAAAAAGGCCTATTTTTAGTAAAATATAAAAGCTAATTTTTGTCTGATATCTTAAAATATTTGTAATAAATTTAGCATGATAGCTAAGCCAGTTTATAAAGCTATACTAAACTGGATTATTCGTGTGCACTCCTTAAGAAATTTGATCAACAAGAGATTTGTACTTTTTTCAGTGCTCCAAGAGCTGTGGAGGTGGTATAAAAACACGTTTGGTGGAGTGTAAACAAGTAATGGCCCAGAATCATGTGGTACTAAGAGCTGCCTCTAAGTGTACTGCAGCTAAACCTCCAGACAAGAAGCCTTGTAATACCAGGTCATGTGTCCTCGAGTCTGACCGCCCCCACATTGCCACCTCCAATACTTCCTATGTTCAGAGAAATCCTCAGAAAAATAAAGTGACACTCAAGATTGGTGGTCAAGCAGTTGTATTCTGGGGCACACAAATCAAGATCAAATGTCCTGTTAAAAGATTCAACAGGTGAATATGATAAACATGCCTGTAGTATGTTAGTAGATATTAGGAGTAATTTTAGCTGTTCTGCATTATGCATGTGTGTCACTGGCATTTTTTATTTACTTACAGAACAAAGATTCAATGGGCAAAAGATCACACATTCATTGGTAACAGCAAAAAATACAAGATTTCCAAAAAAGGTGCTCTTCGTATCCAAGATGTAACACACAGGGATAGTGGTATATATACTTGTGTAGGTAAGTACATATTACTCATAGATACCTGAAGCAATCAGGTGTGAGGTATCAATTTAATCTACTTTCACAGATGCACGTTGTAAAAGTATTCAATTGTAATAGATACTGATGGTGTATTTCCACTCTGTATAAAAATTTGTTAAAACTCCAGTCCACAGCACGTAGTATACCTAAAGTTAACATTTTTATTGTCTCTTTCTTTAACATTATGGTCATATTGGATCTTGACTAGACAAATAATTAATGTGCTATAATTTGTTTAATTGTAGGTCTTTTTACATAATTTATACTTCCAAACACTCTTGCATTCACTCCCAGATTCAGATTCAGATTTATTCACATAAAAATGCATAAAGAATATGGGCTTTGTCAAAAAATGCTAAGACAAACATTATCATATCTACAGTATAAAATGTTTAAGGAAAAACATAAGGTTGCACCAAGTAAAACACAATACCCAGCATTTGCCTTAGTGACTGAGGGAAGCCTCATAAAAACCTCAGTCTGATATACAATTGAATTTGAACATTTTAAACTGATTAGATTTCTGTATAACAATTACAATTGCAATGGTTAGAGTACTAAAATATAGGTGATGTGGAGTACAATCTAGGTCTTGGAAGTTGTCAAGCCTCTTCTTGAGATGCAATGCATCTCCTAAATGAACAGTATCCATGAAACAAACAAGTTCAGAGGTCTAAAGTTAATTGCGATGGATGTCCCTGGCGCAACAGCCCTAAGAGGGCCAAGACCTACCAACCTGACTGCCGGCACGCCCACTTACACACGGCAGAGGTGGGCGATCATACAACCGATACAGGCAGGAGATGTAGTCAGCATCTCAGCATTCCCCAGCCAGAACATTGGTTTTCGTGACCAGGGCCGCTTACCTATCTTAAGCTCCTTACTTTCCTCACGGTGCTGAGTGGGCACTGGTCCTATGCCTGGGAATTAAAATCTGCATCCCATGGGTGGGATCGAACCCAGGGCACTTTCCGTGGCCAGGGAGCAAGGCATGCTGCCTTAGCCCACTACGCCACGGTGCAGGATGGATGGCTCATTTACCAGAGCAAAGGATAATTAAAATTGGATATTCATGAATTCATCAACTGAATAATATGTATATTTAAGAGCAAGTTTTTAACTTTATTATTAAATGCTTTGATCTGTGGAATGTTGATGGTCCCAGGGATTTTATTATATAAATTAACACCTTTATGGGAACTTGATTCAAACTTGTTCAAATGTGTTGTTGGAGATGGATTGATGCTGCTATTTAGTTAATTAGTTAGTTAGTTTTTATTCATCCTTTTGATCATATTACATGATATAGGACACGTCAATTTTGGATGAATGGTGTTTATTGTTAAACTTAAAGATGCTTTTAATTTCATGTATGAATGAAACTGTTCCTAAGATATAAATACATGGTGAAGGTAGAATTTTTAGATCTGAAGAAAGTGGTTTATTTAGATACATTGGTTTACTTGTTTGATTAATATTATTCTCTTTTGTAGTTTGAACACTTTAATGCAGTTGCTAGAAAATCCCTAAAAGGGGATTGCATATTTCAATATGGATATACTTAGTTCAAAGACTAAGACTAATTCCAAAGATAGTTTTTAAGACATCTAAGTTGTACATTTTAACTATGTAGCACCCTTATAGCATATCTCAAACTCTTGTGTTCACTCATTATTACAGACTTTGTGAGGGCAGTGAATGATTTTAGATAAAGAAAGATTCTTCCTACTTAGCCAGCAATTGCACCCAGAATGCTGATTACTTTGCCACAGAGGCTGTCAGTTAAGTTAATAATGCAAAATAGAGCTACATATTCCTTCCTAGAAAATAGCTTGCCACATAACTGTTTACAACAAGAAAGCAACAATTGAACTGAAACTATCTATAGAATGCTGTCATCCATTCTGTATAAATAAATAATAACCCATGGCGCGACAGCCCTTAGAGGGCCAAGACCTACCAACCCGACTGCCAGCCTCATGCCCACTTATGTATGGCAGAGGTGGACGATCGTCAACCGATACGGGGAGGAGATGTGGTCAGCATCTCAGCATCCCCCAGCCGGAATGTTGGTTTCCGTGACCAGGGCTGCTTACCTAGCGTAAGCTCCTCACTTTCCTCATGATGCTGAGAGGGCACCGGTCCTATACCCGAGACCTAAAATCCCCACCACATGGGTGGGATCGAACTCGGACCGCTTTCCGTGGCCAGGGACCAAGGCATGCTGCCGTAACCTGCTACGCCATGGAACAGGACCATCCATTCCATATAGTTTTAGCAAAAAGCAACGCTAAACATTATTAATATAATTTTGAGTCGAACTAATACTCAATGCTCTATTACTGAAGAACATCTTTTAACCTGTGAAGTCCTACCTGCTGGATCCACTACACAGAAATATTGGAGAGCAAGAGAGCTAATGGCTTCATTGTCAAAGCCTAGCATTTGAAAACAACAACAACATACTCAATGCTCCACTTATTGCTAGTATTTACCTAGAACACATTTCGTTAGGATCTTCCTAACATCATCAGCTGTTGTTGACTAATGGACATCCGTTCGGTGAACTCCTCGGAGGTGATAGGTGTGTCTCTGTCTGTATCTTGATGAACTTGAAATTTGGGTTTTCTTCAAAGGTAGTGTTGAACTGAAACAATTTTCTTTCATGTTTCTTTATGAAGATTTTTTCCCACGTGGTTAATGCAGCTGGACCTTGGACACTTTTTAATAAGCGAATTTCTCGTTCTATATCATGATTCTCCTTCCAAAAATGGTACACTACCGCCGATTTATCTATTTCTTTGTTCCTGATATTCCTAAAATGCTCTTTAAGCCTAATGTTCAAGTTCCTTTTTGTTTTTCCAATGTAAAAGTTGTAACAGCCCTTGCAATTTATCCGGTACACACCTGATTTTTTGTCTGTGGGTATCTCCTTTGTATTATGTGATTTCAAAAAGTGTTGTACACTAAATTTGTTCTGTGGGGCCAAAGTAATATTGTGTTCTTTGAAGACTTTTTGGAAAAGGTGTGTAGCTCTGGGATGATATGATCCAGAAATAATATATTAAAGTATGAAGTTTGCCAGTAGTTTTACAAAATGTTAAAAGAAAAATAACAAACTATGCATTACATATGCATAGTACAATATCTTTGTATAATTATATGTTCAGTGAAGGTTTAAGATTAAATATATATATATTATACTGAAATACAACTGAGACTCTTGTAATCTGATGTATTAATGCAGCATGCACTAATGCTTCTTTCCTGTTCATGTTGCAAACCAAGCTGCAGCTTCTACCTAATATTTTAATACATTAAAATTATCCATATAACTATAGTATAGAACTATATATAATAGTATAGCATAACAATAGTATATAAATAAATATGTTATATTTAAATTGAACATTTTCCTCTCTTTTATGACAGTTTAAATTTGTTTCTTTCTCGATATTTGCGATAACTTGATACATACTTGTATGGTATCGACATCAAACGATACTTCAGAAAATTTCCTCTATACTTTTTCAATACCTTGGTGGTATTTTGCAAATTTTATTTCATTTTAAAATCACAAGATATTATTGCCAAAAGTAGGTAGAACACTTTAAAGAACATATATTTAATCAGAGCTAAATGTTAACCAGTTAGAAGGTGACAAATGTAAGACACTCTCCTTGAAAATGTTCAGTCTGTTACTGGCAGTTAAACAGGCACAAGCACTGCTTGAACTTCAACTTCCTGTTCTCCCCTCTCACATACTCTTAAAAATCTATCGTTAACCCATGGCGCAACAGCCCCTACTGGGCCAAGGCCTGCCAACCCGACTGCCAGGCTCACGCCCACATATGCAAGGTAGAGGTGGGCGATCATCCAACTGATATGGGGAAGAGATGTGGTGAGTATCTCGGCATCCCCAGTCAGAAAGTTAGCTTTCTAGACCAGGGTTCACTACCTATTGTAGCTCCTCAATTTGCTGATGATGCTGAGTGGGCACTGGTCCTATATCCAGGACTTAAACTCCTCACCCTCCAGGGGTGGGATAAATTCCGCGAACCTTCTGTGGTAGGGAACCAAAGCAGGATGCCTTAGTCTACTATGCCATGGTGCAGGACTAAAAATTTATCAGTTCACAAACTTTATTTTATTTTAGATGTCACCTACTGCAAAGCCCAAGAAATTGCCAGGAATGTGGTACCTGTACAGTAACATTATGCATTAAATATCTATCTAGTGCACCGGATTACTGGAAAACAAACTTAAAATTTCCAGAACTAAAAAGATTTGCTGCTAAATATTTCTGTATTCCACTTGCAACAGTTTTCTCTGAAAGACTAGTTAGCACAGCAGGACTCATAAATGACAGAAAAAAAAGTAGATTTAGCCCCAAAAGAGTCAGAATGATAGTATTTTTGAACAAAAACTTATAAAAGTAGACTGTTTCAAAAATGCATTTTGCTTTTAAATGTCTAATGTAGAATTTAAAAATAATTATACTGATGATTTCAAATTTTGTCTCTTTAAATATTGTGACTTTGTGGGTTCGTAGAATTAAAAGTCCGAGTTACAGATATTCCAAATATTCCCCATAGAAATACACTGTTCTATTCTCACATAACAACATTACGTCACATACACAACAGAATCTACCAAGGTCGATGACAGTGACAAACAGCGTTCTGATTAATCTGTTTACAACATCAGCTCAGCTGTTTACTGCTTATGACTCACTCTTGGCGAGTCATCACTCCCTTAAATACCTCATTGATAATTCTAGATATTTCCAGAATAAACAAGAAATCGAATTACACAGAAAATGAAATCGAATGATCTATACAACACTAAGATATCACTAGAATGTTCCATTTACCTCACTTATCTTTGTCAGTAAGTCTGATATCTCCGGTGCTATGTTTATCTGCTTATGCAAGCTCTTTATCTCCATAAAACACTATCCGTCTGTTATCTATTTGTGCCGACACTTTTATGCCCGTTGCCGCGACAATATGTTCACCTAATTAATTTCATTGACATTACATAGCTCTCCAAACTTTCTATTTTGTATTGGAAATATAAGTAGAAATAATGGATCATGTATCAAAATATTATGTATCATGGAAAATATTTTGTATCATTTTGAGTATCGAGAAAATCTAGTACCGACCCATCCCTAGTTTCTTTCTTATTATACATTTGTCCAGTGATAAAAACGAGAGGGCTGTGCAATTATTTAATTTTGTAACTTGCTTATGTAAAGAACAAAAATTAAGGAAATTTCAGGAAACCACTTTTCTTTGTGCGAAATGAGTTGTTACTGAGAAGTTCCAAGATTTACAATTAGCTTTGAAAACATTGATTATATTTAATTTTCTTCTAGCTGGAAGATCATCAGCAGACTTAGCACTATCTGTGAAGGCAAGACCTGGGGAGTTTCCTAGCTCAGAGGAGATTGACAGACAAAACACACAAAATAGGCTCCTAGATCGTTCTGGTCTTGATGAGGCACATATGGAAGGTGAGGTATAATCAAAAGCTTAAAAGCACTTATAAGTAAAATATTTAGCTCTTAACACAATTTTTGTTTCTTTTTAAATTATATCCTCCAATGTTAAGTCATATTGGATGATAAACAAAATGGGTGAAATGATACTCAGAGTCCAGGGTTCGTAGAGCTTAGAGTTATGACATTCATCTTTTAAGATATGGGAGAAGCTGTGGAAAAAAATATTTTCCAGATAGCTCACCCTAACTGACATTTAAACTGTGGACCTCTTGGATTAATACAAAATGTTGAGTGCATTCACATTTATAATTTTTGCAAAATAATAAAATCCCAAGCATACCTGATATATTGTTATAAGTGGCATGTACTTTAAAAGACCTTATTTACATTTTCTTCCTCATTTTTAGAAGTTCCTTGTTACTTTCACTAGAATTCATTGTAATTTCATTTTTGATATGCATATTTCTATTTAAAGGTGTCTTCTGTTCCCCTAAGGATGGCGACAGAGTTAGTCAAAGCTTAGGCAATTATCCAAATTTGACCTGGCTAATAGTTCGAGAAACTATCATGTTTTATTAAATTTTAGATGAGTTGTATTTTTTACACATCTGCTTCACTTTCGTACCTATTTTGAGGACATGTTTCGCAAATCTTCGTTTGCATCTACGGCTCTTGTGCAACTGAAGCTAGATCCAGCGGTGTGGGTAATTCTGGGGTTGTTGCTGAATTACCCACACCGCTGGATCTAGCTTCAGCCGCACAAGAGCCGTAGATGCAAACGAAGATTTGCGAAACATGTCCTCAAAATAGGTACGAAAGTGAAGCAGATGTGTAAAAAATACGACTCATCTAAAATTTAATAATTTTTCGCTTCACTGTGGTGTTCCAATACAGTTAAATCTCGATATATCATGTTTTACTTTATCTACTATGTATATTATATGTAGAGAAGTTATTATATTCCACCCAATCATTTGATACCATTGAAAATTTGCATTTTAAGGTCTCCTTTATATATAATTTTTAAAAGGATGTGTGAGTGTCCCATGAGTATGTGCCCGTGTATCATGAACAGCATAACATACAAATGGAAAGACCGTTAAATACTGAGCTTGTATTTAAGTTCAGCATCTTTGAAGAATATGACATGAAGATTTTCAAGAAAATTCCACATAACCACCTCATATACATCCCCCCAGGGGCCTACTTCAGTAGGTACGGGTTTGGCGCACCCGGGGTCCCGAGCCAACAGTCTCCCTCGTGTGGGCTCCTCTTCATGGTTGAGGGAGACCGTCAACAGGCCCACCCACATGTAGGCCATGCGTGGAGACCCTGGAGAAGGTTTTTAGATTCTTGTCTAGTTTAGAGTTTAGGATTTAGTGAACAAAATTTTTAGTAGGTTTTGATTGATGTTTTTTATGTACATGTATTTTTAATAGGTTTTGTTACACTTGTATAGTTTTTAAAAAGTTTTATATCTGGCTTTTGCCATGACTAGTTTTTTAAAGGGCACTGATGACCGCCGTAGTTGAGCGCCCTTATATTATATATATATATATATATATATATATATATATATATATATATATATATATAATCACCTCATCTACATACTCCATACTACCTTTTATATGGAAAAAATTTTCTGAAACTTTGATATTCTCAAAAATGGCTTAAAATAAATACCATATAATACCATTAATATATTTTTATATTTTAATGACAAATAATTATATATATATATAATTTTCTAGGAATAATCCCTTGATAACCAAGTAGTTTTGCCTATGGCCTGCATTTGGCAGGTCTGGGTTCGATTCCCATGGCCAACCTAACTGACTCATGGGTTTTTTCTGGAGGGGTTTTCCAGATCACCAGGCGAATGCTGGGTAGGCTAATAACATCTCCCAAATTTCCTGTCCCTTCATTTCATCTCCATCATTTCACATCATCTGTCATCTGGTGATCTCTTTCAGGGTAGAAATGTTGGCAGGTGTCCTGGTATTGCATGGTAGGATGATAATTATGCTCTTGGTAAAACTTCCTCCTGTGATAGAACAGTTTCTGATCTCCAAACTTGGTCTAGTGGGGCCATTTCCAGACTACAGTAGGGTGGGTTGCCAGTTGTACTGGCATGCTGGTAAAGTACTGTCCAACTGGTAAAGTGTGAGGACCCTGCCCTCTGCACTGACGGGGCTCCAAGGGATGCCACCGTCTATCTCCTTTTGCTTCATCCTTCCACTCGGGGATACCCCTCTTGGGGGCATAGGTACAATAGACCAAGTTTGGACCTCTGTGCCAAATCCCCTCCATAGCATAGTCCAGTTCAACCCTTTGGTAACATTTGCGTAACTGGTAAGGTTTAAGAGAGAAAAATCTTATGGACAAAAAATGTAGAATCCTAAGCACAAATTTACGTCAAGTAATTTCTTTTTTAAATAAAAATATCTTAGATATTCCTGATCATCGGTCTGAATTTTTAAATACTTATACTCTTCTCAAATAGGAAGTTGTTAGGTATTCTCTTTTTATGTCATGATCATGCAAAGAGAATGGAATGCCAAAGGCATCACATAGCAACCAGCTCTTAAGAGTTGATTATTGCTTAAGCCTACCGTATTCTACCCAATGTACTGATAAGGAAATATGTACTTAAAACCATTTCTAAAATGTTTACCTTAATTAACACGAAATAGAGAAATGAATATGTTTAAGAATAATTTGTACAAAATTAAGTCATTTCAGTAGTAGTGGAAGTTATTTCAGAGCATATATAAGAAATTTTTGTATGTAAGTTTAGAAGAAAGAAAAGTTAAGCATATTATAAATATTTACTGGATACTTTGAGATTAAAAAGTCCATTGTTAAGCTGTTTAATGCATTTGATAATTTATCCAAAGAAGCTATTATCCTAGCAGCAAGAAAGCATGGGGTAAACTATATCTGTTGCAGATGGGTAAAAACTGGGCTAGAAATTAGTAAAAATCATCATTAATGTGTTCAGAGAAAATCTGGAGGTGTGGATGCCCAAGGCATGCCTACAAGGATGGATTTTATCACCACATTGATTAAAATAATAATTATTTAAAAAAAAAAAAATTTAAAACTTTTTCCATATAAAGGTTAGGTTGGTGTAGGGAATTTTCTTGAAAATCTTGGAAGATGGAAAATTTAAATACCAAGTTTTGCATTTAACCATCATTTTGTTCTTAAATTATTCTGTTCAGACACAAACACACACTTACACATACCCCATACTATGAACCTATTCGGAACTTTAACTTCGGAGAGTAAAACCACTGTCAGTCACTCGCATTCATATTATAAACAGCATTATAAATATTAATCTGCAATTTGTATATGTTACTTTAGAAAACTGTAAAAGTATGACATGTAGAATTGTGTACAAAAATAATGAATAAAGGAATAATTTATTAGGACCCAGCCATGATGGTCGTCGTCCTTTCCTGCCACCTGGTGATGACCTCAGCCACGAGCTCCGACCAGGACCAGAAAGCAACCCTCTAATTGTTCCCAAAAAGCAGACCACAAGAATTCGAACTCCACCTCCCACATCTGCTCCAATTGCTGCACAGGGTTCATATGAGGTAATCTTATCTTCACTCTGTAATTTAAGTTCCTACTGACACCTCCTCATACACCGATAAAATCGTTTTAATTATGGGCTTAGCATACATTTTGTTTACAGTAACACACTTGTACTGGTTTGTATTTGCATATCATTTGGAAAACCAGATATGCTGCAATGATGAACAGAAGGGTAAAAATTTTATGTAAAGCACATTTGTATATTACTATGATTACGCTCATCATTGTTTATTTATACTCCTATGTTGTAAGAACCAATCATTTATATGTACTACACCGCCCATGTTTCCTTTGTTTCAAAACATTTGCTCTAAGGTTGTGATTGGTCCAGATGTTGCTGCCAGCATTTTTTTTTTTTTTTCCATGAACTTGCAGTTGTGAAACACTTCACTGCTTGAAGACCTAGGTTCTATATGATGAGTGCAGATTTCCAAAACCATTAAAGTTCACTCAAAATTGAAGCTAGGACTGCTCCTTGAAGCAATTATTACATTTTCTTCAATTTGGGAACAATTTTGTAGCTCATCACTTCAAAACAAAAAAGAAAAGCTAAAATTTTAAATATTACTGGAATTCCAAGAAGTTCTCTATTTAAATTTATTTCTTTATAAAATCTAAGCTCTTATACAAAAATTATTAAATACATCATGACATCTGTTTTAGTAAGATGAATTACATTGTTAATAAAACTCCTACATAAGTATAACTATATGTATTGTCTATTTTCTGAAATATTTTAACTGCAATAAATGAGTTATGGAAATTGATAGTCTAGAAGACAACGTTTTATACTCATTTTCCTTGTATGTGATACAAGAAGGGTTACCCATTTTCTCTGACACACAAATAGATCCATTTGAATGTGAAACTCTAAAGTATCAATCAGAGTTTTATAAGAAGCAGATTATCTTAAGAGAAATGGACACCATTATCAAAATCTACACAGAGGAAACTGAGAAACTTGTTTTTTTATTTAATATGCAGAACATAAGCTTTGAAAACAGAAATGTGCAAGAAATGCAAGTTTACAAGGAAGTTATAAAAAGTATTACAACTTTGCAACAACCACCTTTCCAATGTTGTCCCTCTTGAGCTGCCTGTACTTTTTATTTTTTGAATGATAGCCACTTCAGAACCTACTGGAATCCTCTTTTTGGTATTTACAACATTCATTGCAATCACTTCCAATGTTCTGAAGCCAGCAAAATGATGTCTATGAGTAAGGTTTTGAAGCCCCAGTAAGGTCAAGTTGAGAAGATAAGGGAAAAGTTCTTCTTGATGCGCTTTCTTTTCCAATCTACTGTTTGGTTATACTTAGCTTTCTT
The DNA here is from genome assembly GCA_030765055.1 of Mantis religiosa. Classification (NCBI taxonomy): domain Eukaryota; kingdom Metazoa; phylum Arthropoda; class Insecta; order Mantodea; family Mantidae; genus Mantis; species Mantis religiosa. Next base: position 84,358,353 of record CM060951.1, read on the forward strand.
TGTTTGTGCTTGCTATCCAAGCATTGCCAACAATCATTTACGAAACTTGTAGCATTTCCAGAGAAATTTTAGATTTGGTCCTCTCAATGAAGCCTGTTTATATTTTGACAATAACTAAAGAGATATGATGTCATACACCTTAGTCCCATGCATTCACGGAGGAATATAGACCATTATTTTACTTGTTACATTGAGTTTATGACAAATCAGATAACAATAAAAATATAAATGTAAATCAATATGGTGCACTCCTTATAGTTATTAACCCTACGTTCATTAATGACCAAATGACTACTTTTATATTTTTTCAGGTATAAATCCTGAACAAAATTTCATAATTATTCCACGATAACTATCACCATTATTATGATTCATCATCATTATTATTTAGTATTGCTGTTTGTTGAGAATCTATGGACTCAGCTCCCAAAGCTAGAATAGCATTCAGACTATTGCATTTCAAATAGAACGTCATGGATTCAATTTCATAAACAGTATCAATTCAATCAAGGCTCTTTGGAGATGCAGGATTTTTGCAGCTGAAGGCGGATGTAAAGATTTCAATTTTTAGTTTCCGTTTGAGTATTGTTTTGCTGCTTTTATGTTCTCTGCAAACAGATACAGCATCTGGCAATCAACTGATCAGTTTCTATCACTTTCCCTTGTGAGCTAACCTGCTGGAGTTGATGCAATACCAGACCTTCAAGTTGTATTATTATTGTTGTACTCATTAGATTTATGTGCTATATACTTTTGTTCCTAGGCCATATATTAGAACTTGGATAACTGCAAAGATAACTTTCCTCTAATTAAATTCTTTCCTTAACTAGTGACTTTAAAGTTGTCAGTTACTTTTCTAGTGACAGGTGGTGAGCAAGGGTTAAGTGAAGTAATATATAAAGGCTGTTCCTAAAACTGACCACTGGCTCCATCATCTAATGTCAAAACTGGCCATACACTTAAACAAATATCCCAGACATGAATTCTGAGTTTAGCCAACTTGTGTTTCCATACTTTCCAAGTAATAACTACTGATTTATTTTTCCTGAAGTATTTAACTCATTGCACTGGGCTAACCAATCACACTGAGTTGAATTTAATTAAATTCATTAGGTTAGAATATGGTATGATTATCTTAGATTTTTCATTAAATGGTTGAATATAAATTGTGCTACAGGAGCTGCTTCATAATACAAGACATTGACTTTCATAGTACTCTCTTTTACTAAGCTACAGTGTTCATCAATTAAATAAACTTTATACATGCACATGCACAACCTTATTATAGTAAACCAAATGATAAGATATGCTGGATAGACCCTAAAAGTGCTGTTGATACTGCCATATTTTTTCAAGGACTTAAAATTGTAAGAAATGAATACCAACTCCCTAAAGATTCATCTATATTTATTTCCAACCTGCAAAAACTCTCATTTCCACCCTCCATGACTACCAAAACATTATCTGTCAAGTGAATCTGTAAGTTTGTGATCTTGGGTCAGTGTCAAAACAACTGAACCGCTCAATTTCAAACTGCTCCGACTGATGGTTTATAAGTGTGCTTAAAAGTGATAGCCCCATGTCAGCACATTTACTGGCATGTAAAAGAACTCTTGCATAATGAAATTCCAGCACACCAGTGGTACTGATTTGATCACTTCATATAGTTTGAAATGTATACCTTTCAGTGCTACAATAGTAACACATCTGAAATGTTTAACTTTTAGGCTAGGGCTCCATTGATAGAAATTTTGTGCTTCAATGAGCAGAACTATATTGTACATTTTCTGCAGCAAAACACTATAAATACATTTATTGCTTTCTAAAAATACTGTTTTACTGCTGGTCCGACTACATTACAGTATCAGGTAACATGCATGCAAGATGGATTTAAATTACAAGACAATTATCACCTTTTTTGATGGTTTGTCATAGTATAAAGTTATTCTGGCTTTATTTTCTCAAATGATTCCAGCTTCATTTGGCCATTGCTGCTGAAGTAGAAATAATAAACATTTTTAAAAGTAGAATCAGAACAGTGTCACAACCAGATATGAACCACAGATCCAACATTGAATTCCAAAACTGACTCAATTGAAGTAAACTCTTACTACAGATATAGTTTTGTGTTTCATTGTATCATAGTGCATACTCATTAAGAATCTTACACCAGGTCTAAATCACCTACTTTATAATTGTTTCTTTAAATTGAATCAATTAATTACACATAGATTCAATTCATTGCTCTGATACATACAAACCGTATGTATGTAAACTTTTAAAACATAGAATCAGAAGTAGAAAAATTCAATGCAATGGCTGGGACTTAAGTACCTAAGAATTGTAAGTCACCATTGGGGTAGTGATCTCGAATTTGAGATTTCCTTGTCTGATGGGGAAAATGAGAATCAGTAGAAGAATTAAAATTATACTGAGTCGACTGAGAAGCTCTGTACTTCACATACAGGATTAGGAATACATGACCAAATATACCAAAATAATAGAAATGACAACAACAAAAGGTGTCGGCAAAAAATTGGTATACAAAAAAAAATTAAAATATTCAGCAAACAAAAACAGTTGAACAAGATCACCGCCTAAACTTTTAGAGACAAAAACACATATAAGAAATTCACATATCACCCAAGGGCAACCAGAATATTTCAAAAGATTTTCTGGGAATTTAACATCACCCTTGCACCAGTAAACAAATTCCATATGAGAAACCTCATCAAAAAAACCAAAAATAGACAAAATTTCTCTGGTAAAGAAGTTTGACATTTATGGAATTAATTGCTCAGATGCAATTAGATATACATTGGAAAGATGAAGTGTAACACTGAAACCAGATTAAAAGAACATTTTATGAACATAAAGCAAAAAGAATGAGATAAATCCACAGTAGCAGCACATTTCTGGGATCATAACCACAACATAGAATATAAAAGCCAACTACTAAAATAAATACACATGAATCAAGAATTAAATATCTGGGAAAACATTTATATAAAGAAATTTGAAACACATTTCATGAATTTTGATATTCCATCAGAAGAAAATATTTTTCTTAGCCACATTGGATCACCACCACTTAAGTTTTAGCCAGTCGACAATTTCTTCAAATGCCTTCAAGTGGAGGTAAAATGTGTTGAAAGAAAATTTATATATGTGTAGCACACAGTGTCTCAGTCGACTCCTAGTATAGTTTTAGTTATTATATCACTTCACAGTGTTAATTCCAATTTACCTTTTCAAATTATCAGTAGGAGACTGCAGTGGCATGTTGCCATGGTAACTCAGTGGTAGAGTGTGTGCATAGAGTGGAAGATCTGTGGTTCAAGTTCTGGCTATGGCAATGAATCCTTCACTTCTGATTCTATCTTTCAAAAATAGTTACATATAATTTAATTTTACACTTGTGAAACAGAGCATCACTTGCTTCATCTGAATGCTTGCTTCTAGTTATATATCAGTTATACACTGGGTCAGAGCACACAGTTTTCACACTTTTTTCATACTTCTTAATACACCATTGTTTTACTCCAAAGATAGCAGAACAAAATATGGCAACAACATACTCTTTAGAGAGCTTTAGTTACGAGGAAATAAGTAATATTGACCATGTTAGTATAATGAGGACGTGTCCATACTTGAATGGTTCATAATACATTTTAAAACTTTCTGTGCATGTTCAGACACTATGAAGGAGTTATACTTAGCCTTTGTATGTACTTAGCTACTTTAAAAAAAATTACATTATTGGATTAAATTAAGCTACAATTGTAATTCAGTAATATTAACTATTCTATATTACAGCAGTATTTGTCAGCTGTGGTACAGTGGATATGGCTGTTAGCTTAAGGAAAATAAAAAGAAATAAACATTACTGTTACTACAATTCCTTTCTTGGAAATGTTGAAAACAGTGTTGTTATGATAAATTAAATTTAAAGGGAGTCGATTAATGACACTAAACAACACTTACTTTTAAATTTTTCCGGAACATGTTTCAGAGACTTTGCCTCTATCCTCATGAGTCGATGGCCAGCTGAGGATAGAGGCAAAGTCTCTGAAACATGTTCCGGAAAAAATTTAAAAGTAAGTGTTGTTTAGTGTCATTAATCGACTCCCTTTAAATTTAATTACTGTTACTAATAAGCATAAGTTTATAGATTGGTAAACTTTATACAGAATGTTCACAAAATTATGCAGATTTTTCATGTGGTGAATAGCCTTGTTTTGATATAGTAATAGTGTCGGAGATGACAATATTGTTGTAAATAAAGTGGAATATAACTCTGGTAATGCAATCTGTTGCACTTCAATTGTAACACATGCTTGTTATTTAGTTACAAGTTCTGTGTATCTTACCAGCGTATCTGTGTTTCTTCTGTTACAAAATGAAGGGGGAAGGGCTGAATGAATAGCTTAGAATAAAATTGACAAAATCGTGATATAAAAGTAAATGAAGCTATTGACAGTGAAGTAAATATAATTCAATAAATTATAATAATAGTGACTGGCTTTATTTACCTTTGATATTAATGTACATCCAACAGGACTAGCTTTGCAAATCCATCATTTGCATCAGTGTTTTATTGCTGTTGTTATTAATATTGTCACTAGATGACCCATTATTTGCTTCATTGCAAACATAATTACATATTTACAAAAATAAGTAAGCACATCTTAATGTCCTAAGATGGAAACTACAATTAATGTTATTTTGGATATTAAACGCTCTGAAGTTAATGATCAACTTCACACCAATACATTACCCATCTGTAGACATACATATTTATGTTCTGCAAGTGAGTCTATGATATATTGGTGGACTAATATGAATGAAACAAGATAATCATGATCTATAAACACAATATCTGTTTGCACCAAAGAGTATATTGTGTATATTTATTCTGTGACTTATACCAATACAGTATATAACAATAAAAGGATTAAGTTAGAGTAAACCAACTGAGGAGGCTGAGCACTGCCTCCTGTATATCTGGATTGCTAGAAGAGTCTCAGCCGACAGGGTCCGATAATCCTGCATCTCACTATGGGTTAATGAACTTGAATAACTTATCTGCTTTCCATTTTCCTAAAATCTCTTATTTCCATGCTTGCAAAGACATAATTTATAAGTTATTTCCTGTGCTTCCACAGAAAAAATTCACTGGCATGTAATTTGAGGATCTTAATTAACTGCAGATGTATATTTTCACTGTTAGATTCATAACAGTACATCTCCGACCAATGTTCATTATATCAAAGCTCCCTTGCTACATTTTTCTAACATTATATGAAAAATCTGCACCTTAATTGCAAATACTTACTGTCTGTATGAACATATCCATATTTTTAGTTTACAATATTTACTACTTGGAGTATGAAAGATATGAAAATAGGAGCTTCAACTAGTATAAGAAAGCAGTCATGTTTTCTGTCCTACTCTGCTACTTGGTTTGTAGTATTCTTGAATACTATCTTTATTTTGTCACTGCTGAGTCAAATCACTAACTTTCCAGTCATTGGTATAGAACTAATCTGCCTTAATCTGTAAAAATACATGTAGAATAATTATACATATTAATTGATAGATATCTAGCTTCATAAGAGCATAGCATTTTATGCCATAGATGCAGCCTTCCCTAAGTATGAGGTAATATATTCATTAAAAGCAATATATCACTGGTAATGCAAATAAAATTCTTGAATATTACTTAAAATATAATGTAAATCTTCCTCTTTGGTATTTACTTGGAAAGCTTTTGAAATTAAATTCTCCAACACATTTTATTAATTAGAGCTTCTCTACCAGTCGTGAGATGTGTATAAAGTTGCCTGACCTATCAACCTATCAACATGAATCACTCCGCGTGCAACTACCTTCCCCCTCATCCTAATTGGCTAATGCTTTCGCGCCATAGGCCATAGGCTGTGCCTTCCCGTCACATTTAAACCTACAGTAAACATCATAATAATTGCCAGGAAGATAAATAAAATCATACAAATAAGAATATGAAGGTATGCAAAAATAATGAAGTTTATAATGAAACTGAACAAATGAACAATGAAACTGAAAGAGGGCCATGGAGCAAGCATAGCTGAAAGCTTGAGCAACTTTATACATATAGCATGGCTGGTAATCAATAATCATCTTTGTCAGAGACCAGAATACATCCAGAAATGACATTGTCATAATTACAATACTAAAATATATAAAACAATAATTACCTATGTCGCAACAGATTACATAAATTTAAATTACAGAGTAATGTCAACAGTACTATCCATAAATTCATTAATTGAATAAAATGGCCTATTTAATAGCCAGTTGTGAATACATACTTTTAGTCTATTAATTGGGACAACTCATGTTGCCTCAGGTAGTTTGTTGAACATGTTAACACCATTATAAAAACAAGTATTTGCGCTAAGAGCTAATCTGCATCTCAGACAGTCTAATTTATGCTTATTTCTTGTGTTGAAATTATGGTGATTAGTCCTGAGAGAATATTGGTTAATATTTGTTCTGATATAAATTAGTGATCTGTATATAAATAGACTGTACACGGTCATAATCTTCAATTTAATAAATAGTGGTTTACATGGTTCTTTGCAATTTTTATTTAAAAGTATTTGTAGTGCCTTTTTCTGAAATAGAAGAATCTTATGAACCTCGGAAGAATGTCCCCATAAATGTATTCCATAGTTTGTATGTCTCAAATAATGCAAAGTATACCTATCTGAGAGTATCTAGCGACACGAGTGACTTAAGTTTCCTAAAAAGAAAGATTACTCTGGATAATTTAGTGCACACATTTTCAACTTGATTTTTCCATCCAAGTTTTGAATCTAGGCAGAAACCCAAGAGTTTAACAAATGGCAACCCATGGAGCTCTCATTAATAATCATTGCCATGATCAGTTTTAAATCTTACATCTCCAACACCATTATTTTATAGACATTTGGAGCTGGAAGTTATGATGTTAAAGATTTTTGAGAGTTCCTCTGATGTAAGTAGGGATTCAAGCACTTCATGCCCTAATTAACTATTTTGTAACCCTGTTTGTGCCCACAAATTAATGAATCATTTTCCAATTTTAACACATTTACCAGAAATAGGTACATATAAATTTCAATATACCTTATGTAATTTCATTAAAATAAGCAAATTGTTCCTTTACAGTAAGAATTTTGGAAACAAAGATAAATATCAACTAAATTATTTTACATGTTTTTAAGACAATTTTTTAGTAATAAGTAGTACATTGTATTTTTTTATCATTCTTAAATGACATAATTTTGATAAGTTTACTTTATCATTGTCAGAAATTTTAATTGTGATGGCAAAAATGATTCCTGAGAAAGTAACCAAATTTTAATTTGTTTTATGGACATTTGATACTATTCTTCAGAAGGTCTACCTTTATAAAAATAATTCTTCTTCTTAATATTTTGTGACAAAAATGACAAGATGAAGAAGCTTCAAACTCTTCCAGCTACTTCCAGTTTCAATGGCAGGCTTTGAAGGTTGAATGTCTCCCCTTTTTTGTGGGGGTTGCTTTTCTCACCATCAAACAACAAAGGGGGTAGGGTGGTTTATTTTCTCATCAATTACCCTGAGACAGGCATTCCTTGTCTCTGTGACAATATGATTTTCCCTTCACAGTAGAACATTGAACAAAACAGTTTTGATACTTCTCTATCAATTTTGATAAAAATTTTTAATTAGAAAATAAAGTATTCTGTAAAGTAATACATACTTAACTGTCCCCAATAACTTGAGCACCTGTAAGTAAGAATTAAATTAACAGATGATATGTATTGATATAATTAACATATTATGATCTACTCTTATTACTCCACAATGAGAATTCTGAGAAAATCAACATTTATTATTCTTAAGAAACTCTATAAAGCATAAAAGAGAAAACTTTACAATAGTTTTCAACAGTTTCTCATATTTAGTTCATTTCATTAAAGAAACACCTTACATAGGTGTTCACAAGTTTGGATGCACCGAAATCACCTCTTAGCACCTTGTAAATTCCTAGGATGAATGAATAATTTATTATCTTCTTAAAACTTACATAAAATTTGCATAATATATTTCTTCCTCTTGGAGTTGCTTATATCGGTTTCTCTTTATATTTAACACTTTGTTTTAAATATGATGGAAAGTTATTGTTCCTTACATTTTTTTACACAACTTTACCATTTTTCTGCATTTTCTCTGCTTTTCTTCACATTTGTTTTAAACTTTTTAACCTTATTTTTCTTAAATATTTTCCTGCTTTCTGTATATAATCATCTTATCTTGAGGTAAATCTTCTCAAATTTTAGCTCTATTGGAAAATCTTTCCATTTCTCTAGCATCTTTTTCAGTATCACTGCATTCCAGAATATCATGCCAATGATAACTCAGTTTATTACATTTAGTGAATCTCTCCCTCCCTTACCTCTCTCTAAAGCTATTTAAATTCATTACACCAGTGTTTTCCCATCCATACCGCATTCTAGCTTCTTGTTACATAGCTCAACTTATTTTTCTCTCCTCCATTTTATTTTTAAAAGTCTATAATTTATTAATAACCTTTTTCATTAAAGTTTCTTAGAATTTCTTGCTTTTCAATGTCCTCGAATTTTGTTTTAATTTCTTTTCAGAAACCCTTACTTTTGTTGCTTGTTCCTGCTCATGTTTTCCCCATTCCTATTTCTTTCATTGTTACCTGTATGTTATGTATCCAAGTTTCTTTTTCCCCATTTTCTACGATATAATCATTCATTGTTTTAGTGTATCATTTTCCTCTAGTAAATTTTAACCTTATAAATGAAAGGTTCTCAGGAGATAATCCAAGAAAGAAAACTGCAGTTTCTGAAGTAAAATTTTCACTTTAATAAAAACAGACTGTTCTCCATATTTGCAATGTATGCTTTCAATCAAATGACCTTGAGTGCTTTTCTGAATCATTGGGGCGGTAAGTAATTCTTTGTCAAAGATTAACTGTTACTCTTAAGTGCCATGTTAATAAGAAATGCATATTGCTTTTGTTTGAGTGAAAGTTATAGGCATTTGCCTTTAGAATCTCTCCCATAGTAATGTCTTGTCTGGCAATGCTCACAAGCTAATTAAATCAATGCATTCAACTGCATGCCTGTAAAAATCATAAAATAATTAATGATCACTTGCCAGGTTTAATGCACTGGACTAAAGGATTGTAGACAATAAGGCTGCATTGTAAAATAGTAAGAAAGAGAGCAAATCAAATTGATATAATGTATAAAGAGGTCAATTCTTATGAATATGCATAATGTGCAGTGACCTTTTTGAAGAATCACATTAAGTAAATCATAATTTTAGCAACCACCAATAGTTTAAAAATCAGTGCTTTATATTTCAAAGGGAGCTTCATTTTCCTGATTGATTGTACCTAAAATAATGGATCCTGGTGAGAAGTAAAAATATAAGTTATGATATTAATTAACAAAAAATATATTTTGGCAATCCTACATGGATAATCAGTATGGGGAGGAAGAAAGGTAAAAGAATTTGAACATAATGAATGTACAACATGAAACAATGAAATATGAGGTGTACAGCTCAGTTTAAATTGATGGTCTTATGCACATTTAAAGAGCTTTCAACAGCTGTTTGTTTTGAATGCTGCCCTTGATTAAGGAATTTGGAAATTTGCTGAACTTATTCAGCTTTAATACTTTTGTGAAATGTAGTGTTGTTTCAGCTTCCTTTCATTCAGTTAAGTGTAACATATTTGTTTCATTTCATAAACATAATAAATGATATTGTCCTTATAAAAAAATTAGATAATATAAAATATTGAACCAAATTTTCAACTTTTTTTATATTGTGTCTTCTAATGAATACATTTTTCAGATTTATTACACCAATGGCTGTATTGCATATTAAGCTCCAAGTGCTAGTCCTTTTTTCTTACCACACTAACATAATATTTATTAGCTTGTGCATGTTAGCTTATTTGACACAGCAGTGATAATGGCTAACAGGCTAAAGTGAATGCTTCTTTATCTGTTAACTTTTCACCTATGTGAGTGGTGTGTGCGTGTGTGTGTTTTTTCTACACTGCAGGCTGAGTTGCCAGCCCCCTCTTCTCACAAGCCCATTGCTGGGTCCCAGTTTGAGGGTGTGGGGACCATGTTACCGCCTCACTCATCAGATTCTCTAGGGGACCCTCCCTCAAGCTCAGGGGGCTCACGTCCCCTGCCTCACTTCCAGAAGCTGCTAGTTAACTTGCAGGTGAGCCAGGGTTCCCAAGATTGTTTGCCCCTCACCTTCCCCTCAAGTGTGAGCACTACAGAGCACTATGCACATTCCCTACCAATGCATGAGGAAACTGTTCATTTATACAGCACAATGAACAATTTGAGAATATGCACAATGCACTGCAAATTCTTTGTCACATTTACACAACTTTTTTATTTTTAATCACAAGCTCGATAATAGTCATAATATTTCTGTAAGCATTTTTCTGTGTGTGCAGTTTGACATATATAAAATAAGTATAATTTCACATATAGCGTACAAATATTGTTATTTAGAATAGCTATTCTCTCCCTCTTCCTTTTCTTCTGGATGTTGCCATTATAACATACTTCTTAAACAGAACTTTTAAATGTAAGAAACCAGGAAATTGATTTTGCAATTCCAATTCATGCATATTGTTATTCATAAAGAGCTATAGAGCAATAGGATACTTCGTTTACACAAGAATCTCATTTATCCAGACTATGTGCTAGATGGGATCAAAGATAATCCACATTAATTAATGAAAATTAAAAAGATTAATGAAAATCCAGAAATAAATTATTAAATGAATATAAAGTTTGATATATGATACTGAAATATGGATCACTATAAATGAAATAGGGAAAATATATGAAAGTTGTCCAAATGAGATGCCTAAAATCAATATCAGATTACACTGACTATCAGGAAAACTAATAAAACTTAATCTCACACACTTTAGTTTCATTATTCTATGTTACTAATCTGATAACAGTATTTGTTAGCTTGAAACTTATAAGTGATGGTGATCTCTGTGCTACTTGCAGTGCCAACATTACAGCCATATATACATTAATATATATTTAATAAAATATATACACATTTTCATAGTGGAAAAACTAAGCACAAATCAGCCTGGATTAATTGAAAATCTGGATTGATGAGGACTGATAAACAAGTTTTTTTGTAGCTTTTGCAAGCTCTTCTGCAGAGAAAAGTTATCTTGACTGGTGCAATCGTTGAGTATTGATTTTCTGGGTCATATGTTGGGTTGTTTCGTTTCCAAGAAAACTGGTATTGAAATGTGCTTAATTGTGACAAGTATCAAATCTGTTTTGGGACAGATTAGATTAAATTACATTTTTTGAGTTCACTAGTGGCAATTTATGCACATGAGCATAGAACATTTCAAGAATTAGCTACACATATACATAAACACTATATGTGAAGAAAGAATGATCAAAATAAATAAACATAAATAAATCAAACTGAACACAAGCCTGCCTCATATTGTTTGGGGCAATATGCTCCTGAATTCCAAGCAGACATATTTGCTATGTTAGCAAGTATGAGGAAGAGTATTAAGTACGGCTACCCCAAGAGGAACATTCTAATACTCTCAGATAGTCAAGCAGCACCACTTAGAGCTCTTGAATCTCCTGTGGTAAGCCCTGTCTAATTTCAAAATGCCACAGGGACCTCATGATACTGACTGAACACAATTAAATTATTACTAAAGTTGGTGATAGGATGTGCAGAAATTCTTGGCAATGAAGAGGTGAACAGGGCTGCCAAGAAAGGAGTACCATTTATTGGACCTGAACCATTACTGGTACTGCAATGGACCATTGAAGTATGGCTGTCAAAAATTGCTGGAATTGTAAGCAACACGTTTGCTATTGGCATTCAGTTAAAGTCTACAAACTTTTCAATATTCTTATCAAGAACTTAGAGATCATAAGACTCTCATAAGGCTCTCCTGGGTAGTAGGCTTATTAAGAGAAGAGCGTAAAGGAGAATGATAAAAATAATCCTCTGCTGAATAAATAAAATTACTTGTTACAAAGGTACCTACTATATTGAATGAGTAGACTGAAAAATTGAATACCATAACTGGGATTTGAACCACAGATCTCCCGCTCTCCGTGTAGTTGCTCTAACCATTTGAGCTACTATGGCCAACATGCCAACATGACATTAAATTCTCCAACTGACTCGTATGTTTCCCAGTAGACCACTAGGGGTTCTCATATGCTATGAGACTTACTATGCTGTAAGTACTTAAGTACCAGGCTTCATAGTTAAACCACTATGTTATTCAAGTAAATTGATGGAAATAATCATTTCCTCCACACTAGCCATGTGTAGGCTAAGCTTTGCTACATCTACATGCACATAGCTTACCATTATCAAGTTATTAAAACTAATATAAAATTATTTGTGGTTGGTTTATTGACACTCGTCACTTACTTTTTCATATATTTATGAGAGACTAGTTTCAAAGGCCCTGGCCTCCATTTTCAATCTCTTCCCAACTGGCAACTGTTATCTGCTCTCTCTGGTGGTGGAACTATGAACTTTTTTGTCAAATTATCTGCTGGCGGGATTTCAAAGTTCATTACGCGATCCTTATTTTTCCAGATGAATATGTTCTCCCATGTTGTCAATCTATTTTGGTTTATCACTCCTTTTAATAATTTTGGATTTGGATCAATGTCATGGTTTTCATTCCAAAAATGAAATGCTACTGCTGACTTGTCTTCTTGTTTCAATCTGATGTTTCTAAAGTGTTCTTTGACTCTGGTTTTTAAATTTCTTTTAGTTTGACCTATGTAGCATTTTTCACAATTCTTGCAATTTCTTGCTACATAGGTCAAACTAAAAGAAATTTAAAAACCAGAGTCAAAGAACACTTTAGAAACATCAGATTGAAACAAGAAGACAAGTCAGCAGTAGCATTTCATTTTTGGAATGAAAACCATGACATTGATCCAAATCCAAAATTATTAAAAGGAGTGATAAACCAAAATAGATTGACAACATGGGAGAACATATTCATCTGGAAAAATAAGGATCGCGTAATGAACTTTGAAATCCCGCCAGCAGATAATTTGACAAAAAAGTTCATAGTTCCACCACCAGAGAGAGCAGATAACAGTTGCCAGTTGGGAAGAGATTGAAAATGGAGGCCAGGGCCTTTGAAACTAGTCTCTCATAAATATATGAAAAAGTAAGTGACGAGTGTCAATAAACCAACCACAAATAATTTTATATTAATTTTGACGTCACTGTTACTAAATTCCTCCAAACACACATCATATTAAAACTAAATTTGTTCCTTGGTTGTAGAAATTGCCTTCCTAGCTTAAAAGAACTTGAAAGTCTTTCTATCTGACCACTGTTAAATTAATCAGTTAATTCTGAGAAATCCTTCTAGATAATGACAGTACCTTGGAAACAGAGAGAGGGTTAGAAAGGAGAATTTCCTGCCATTTTGTGCCTGATGGTTCAGGTCAGTAAGCATATGCCTCATAGACCAGGAGGAGCCAAACAAATTATTAAACTATTTAATTTAATTTACATATATAAAATTATTTTATTGGAAAGGCCAAATAATAATTTTAGTTGCCAAAAACATGTGTTCTTTTCAGTATTACTACCAATAAAATAAATATAAAATAAATGGAATAAATAAATTATTAAAAAATAATTGATAACTTTATCGCATTCATTAGCAAATGACATGGAATATTCAGAAATTGTTGCTAATAGAGGAGAAACATTTATATAACATATATGCAATGTGGTATTTCTTGAATTCTTTTTCTACTCTTGAAAGTATAGTGCTTGCTCATTATTACCACGCCAGTAAATTGATTGAAGAATATAGAACACTCTTTAATGATTCAAGGAACTTCCAAAGTCAATGCCATCTTTAGGTTGATGCAGGCATATTGGCTAAAACACAAATTTATTTAAGTTAACCAAGCCACAGAAGCTTGATTAAATGTAAAATAATCAGAAATTATCTACTGTGTATGAATTTAAAAGATATAGAAATGTTCTCTTCAATCTAGATGTGTTGTAATTTTCTCACATAATGAATCAAAGCTCATTAAAAGTGTACTAAATTGATTGATTATGAATCTGTAGGAAAACCTAAAGATATGTCTCACATTTTTTTCTAAGAACACTAATTACATTGAAAATGTAATAAATATGTGGAAAGAATGGATGAAAACTAAAATCACATTAACTGTTTAACAAAATGATGTTTCTGCTTTCTTTCTATTTCAAATATCTTAAATTTATAACAGTTTAAAATGACTTTTCATAAAGCCTATAAATTATGATCATTTTGTAACTGGATGATGAAGATATGGTTTTGCTAAGGAAGAGTCATTTGTGGTAACATGTAATAATAAATTCTGACAGTCAGAAATAACTTAATCTATAAAATATACAAATAGCAATAATTCTTCCACAATGTTTGCAGTGTAACACATTCTACTAAACTTTATATACATTGTACTGTAGTTAACTTCTGGAAATACAGTTGTTTTAAATGCAATACTAATATTAAAGCATTAAAAATAAACAAGGATATGTTAGAAAAAATCAATAGTGTGCATTCAAACTTTATAATGGATAACAGATAATATGACCAGTTCATATATTTAACTTTCAAAGGAAAGAACAAAAAACTGCACATATTTAAGTTCTACATTAGTATCCCATACTGATTTTTGAAATAATTAATGACTATTATTGAGTAATTTGCAGTTCAATTCTGTACTAGAGTATGAAAACTTACAAATTATAATAAAATTACACAGAATATTTTAAACTCGTTCAATGTTACCTAAGAGGACAAATGATTTTGTTAAAGAAGACGAAGTATTGTGACATAAGCTATTATCAAATGGCTACTTTATGACCTACATGTGTAAGAAACATACTTAACCTTGTGCACTGGTTAGTAAATGTATTCTTTCGTCAATGAATTTCTTTGTATATTATGTTTTTGAATACTCGCTGGAGCAGGTGATTTATATTAAAGAACATAATAAATGTAATTTATAATGTACAGCTTCCATTACATAGATACGGTATTATTTAGTACTAATGTAAAACACTGAATCAAAAGAATGTGTTCTTTATATATTGAAAGTTTACAACTCGACTTATGTTTGTAATGAGCAAATTATCAATAGTTAATTGCTTCTGAAAAGAAAATTGGTAATTATGTAATCTAATGCTTCATAAACTCTCATATACAAGCATTCTATTGCTGTATACATTTGGGGAAAAACTGAAAAATATTAATCACACTGACCTACTCAACACATCAAGTAAGTTTAATTTATGTGATTATGTAACACTTACCAGCATTTGCATGAGCAAAGGATAAGAAAGCTTGCAAGCTGTAGAATGCAATATTTGCTTAAGCTTTACTGCAGCAGTGTCACTGTCCATTATTTAACGACTGAAACTTAAAAATTGTGTTAGTTTGAAATAAAGAAACATGTAATCTAATATATTTAATTCCAGAAGAAGAGTTTCCAAATGAAATCCGCAGACAGTTATGTCTCTTATATATCGAGATTTAACTGTATTGGAACACCACAGTGAAGCGAAAAATTATTAAATTTTAGATGAGTCGTATTTTTTACACATCTGCTTCACTTTCGTACCTATTTTGAGGACATGTTTCGCAAATCTTCGTTTGCATCTACGGCTCTTGTGCGACTGAAGCTAGATCCAGCGGTGTGGGTAATTCTGGGGTTGTTGCTGCCATCTGTTGATTTAGTGATGAACTGAAATGTGGGATTCTCTTCTAGCGGGATTTCAAAGTTCATTAGTTGGTTTTTATGTTTTTCTATGTATATCCTCTCCCATATGACGAGTTCACTATGTTTTTGTACGTATTTTAGTAATTTAGTAATACGTACAAAAACATAGTGAACTCGTCATATGGGAGAGGATATACATAGAAAAACATAAAAACCAACTAATGAACTTTGAAATCCCGCTAGAAGAGAATCCCACATTTCAGTTCATCACTAAATCAACAGATGGCAGCAACAACCCCAGAATTACCCACACCGCTGGATCTAGCTTCAGTCGCACAAGAGCCGTGGATGCAAACGAAGATTTGCGAAACATGTCCTCAAAATAGGTACGAAAGTGAAGCAGATGTGTAAAAAATACGACTCATCTAAAATTTAATAATATGTCTCTTATGTTTGTATTTGCATTCCTTAACTTTTAGCAAAATATTATTTCCAAGTCTAGTAAACTGCATCTTCGTCAAGTTTTTCTCTCTTTTATATCATCCAAAAGCAGACATGTATAAGTATATACATACCTTTCTATTGACCTTGAGCCAATTCAATTGTTTGCTGTTCTTACTCCACTAGGTAGCAACACTCACTGACTTGCAGAACAAAACAATATACTTCATATTCTTATGTTTCACACTTTGGTTCCTGTAATTTCTGAGATCAAACAATTTTTCTCCAGCCAATTCTTGTTTGATTCTGTAATATTTAAGAATTGCTATCACTCCCTTTATAAACCTGAGTTGACTGAGAATCGCCAAGTTCAGATTGACAATAACAATGTGCAAGAATTATTTTAGTTAATTGATGGAAATTAATCATTTCTTCACACTAGCTGTATATAGGCTAAAGTTTTTGATAGATAGTCAACATGAAAAATTCAATGCCATGGCCGGGATTTGAACCACGGATCTCCTAGTTTCCATCCAGTCACTATAACCCATTGAGCTACCATGGCCAACTTGCCATCATAACATTAAATTCTCTATTTGACTCATATATTTTCCCCTGTAGACCACTAGGGGTTCTCGCATTCCAGATACACCATTTGTGGTGACTTACTATCGTAAGTACTTAAGTCCCAGGCTTCATCATTTAACTCTTATTATTTTAGTTAATTGATGGAAATTAATCATTTCTTCACACTAGCCGTATATAGGCTAAGGTTTTTGATAGTCAACATGAAACATTCAATGCCACGGTGTATCTCAAATGCGAGAGCCCCTACTGGACTACCAGGGAAATATATGAGTCAAATGAAGAATTTAATGTCATGATGGCAAGTTGGCCATGGTAGTTCAATGGATTAGAGCAACTGGACAGAAACCAGGAGATCCGTGGTTCAAATCCTGGCCATGGCAATCAATTTTTCATGTTGACTCTATAAATGTGCAAGAAGTTTCAGATTCATCCTGTAGAAAATGAAATGCGTAATAGTAGTGTAATTTTATTGCCAAGTGTCTTAAGATTATGTACAACATTTAATGCCAACAAGTTTCTGTCAAAATGATATTATATCCAACTATTATTCATAAAATGTGTAATCAGGAGGGACAAATTTACCAAAGTAAGCTATTTTTATAGTTTCTTTTCATTAAACATTTCTGTTAAAAGTTTCCTTTTATAGAAAAACATGAATATTAGATAACTTGACCTTCATCCTTATTTTAATCATTACATTCATAACTTTGACAGATAAGAAATGCTTTAGAAAAGTGAGGAGGAGAATTCATCATGAAATACTAAGTGTGTGATACATTGAGAATATTTAAGTTTAAGCAATGTTTTAACACAAGTTCTCATTACATGACTAAATAAAAAATAATCAAAAGAACATAATATTTAAATTCTGGAACATAGAAGGCCAAGTCAAACTGCTGTCAATCGATGTCTCTGGTAATTACTAGATCATCTTAGAACCACTGTTAACTAAGTATTAATATGACATTTTGGTTCCCTGCTAAGAAATAAGTATTATAAAGTATTTGATGGATAGAGTCAACATGAAAAATTCAATGCCATGGCCGGGATTTGAACCACGGATCTCCTGGTTTCCATCCAGTCGCTCTTAACCTTTGAGTTACCATGGCCAACATGCCATCCTGACATTAAATTCTCCATTTGACTCATATATTCCCCGGTAGACCACTAGGGGCTGTTGATTCCGAGATACACCATTTGTGGCAACTTACTATTGTAAGTACTTGAGTCCCAGGCTTCATCATTTAACTTTTATTATTTTAGTTAATTGATGAAGATTTTTGATGGATAGTCAACATGAAAAATTCAATGCCATGGCCAGGATTTGTCAATATTTGATATGTGAGTCAAATGGAGAATTTAATGTCAGGACGGCACGTTGGCCATGGTAGCTCAAAGGTTAAGAGTGACTGGATGGAAACCAGAAGATCCATGGTTCAAATCCTGGCCATGACATTGAATTTTTCATGTTGACTCTATCCATCAAAAATCTTGGCCTATGTACAGCTATTGTGGAGAAATGATTAATTTCCATCAATTAACTAAAACAATAAAAGTTAAATGATGAAGCTTGGGACTCAAGTACTTACAATAGTAAGTCGCCACAAACGGTGTATCTCAGATGCGAGAGCCCCTAGTGGTCTACCGGGGATATATGAGTCAAATGGAGAATTTAATGTCAGGACGGCACATTGGCCATGGTAGCTCAAAGGTTAAGAGCCACTGGAGGGAAACTAGGAGATCCGTGGTTCAAATTCTGACCATGGCACTGAATTTTTCATGTTGACTATGCATCAAAAATCTTAGCCTATGTATGGCTAGTGTGGAGAAAAGATTAATTTCCATCAATTAACTAAAATTATAAAGTATTTGTTTTCAGTAAGTAAAAATGTATAACAGATACAGTCTTAGTAGTGGTAGAGATGGGGATGAATGTTATCGGAAAAAGCTTTAAATGTGACTTGAAGTCTATAAACAAATGTGACAATTCTATGTCTTACGTAGAGGTCAGGGTCATAACACATACAACAGAGTGACACACCAATCGTCTAGTTATAGAATGTCTTAAGATTAAATTACAGAAACCTAAATTTAAAGAAAAAGAAATGAAGAGAATGAGAATGACGAGGATGGTGGTTTGAGAAGAATGTTTTATTCATGGAATACTAATTACATTTTATTATCTACGTTTAATAAATCACATTCCAGGGAGAATAATTTTATTTTTTAATATGAATAGATTATTTGTAACAATGATGCACTACAGAAAGTGAATCAATCCATTTGTACCATGCTCAAAATTTTTAAATTAACTGAAGTAAATTTAAATTGTACTTAACTGAAGTGGAATCAAAACCAAATATCAATTTATCAACATGATACCGCTCAGAGTAAATCATACCATATACATGCTGCTACAGCTGAAGCATTGTTATTTGAAATTGCAAGTAGTAGAATATTTGGATTAATGTACAATTTGTAATCAACCAGGCCACATTCTCAGTCACAACCAACAAGTTAAAATGTGGAAGTTTATTTTATCCTTGCTCTGTTATAAAAATATTTGTATCTGAGTGATAGTAGTGAGGTTCCTCCCTCCCCATTTTTGTACTTTACATTCAGTATCCATCCCAAATATGTAATAACATATTAAACTCATAACTATGCTTCATTTCTGTGAAAAAAGCCACTGTAAAGTTCTGGAAAAACACTTTTGCTGCTGTATTTGTCACTCTCTTATTTCTCTTTGATTATTTTAACTCTCTACCTCAGTAATGTCATTTACATCTCCTTTAGTGTTTGAGCTTAAAGAAATGCTGTAATACATGCCAGTTTATTTTATTTGCATTTATTTGCATTTTGTATTAGCTTTTTGCTTAGAGTATGTTATATGTAGTTGCATGATATGTGTAGATGATAATTGTTATAGCCTTATGCTGCATATTTGTACCATATTTTCATGATGTACGTATATGTACCACAAGCAGAAAGGAATGGTGGTATATTATTCTTTACTTGTTATCTTAGTCACTGTAATATGCACTTACAGTACTTGTGCATAACCTATGCATATAGTAATTGTTGTAGTGCTAATTTAAATGGTTTACATTTACAATAATAATATTGCAGGATACAAATAAGTCAAAGTTCACAGAAACTGTTTGTTGCTGAAGACTGTAATGTAACTTATATTTTTAATTATTTTATTAGTTATTTCTATCCATTAACACCATTCCTTTCTTCCTAAAAGTAATCACTAGGAACACATTTCCTGGGAAATGGTGAATCATTAATTTCAATTACATAGAATTTTAAATCAGCAAAGTTCAAAAACAAATAAATTAAACAAAATAACATAGAATTAAAAAAAATGTTAAGTCTTCTGCAATTCCTATCTTTAGTAACAGAATTATGCTCTAAAGTACCTGGCAATAAATATCTTGAATAGAATTATGTTCTGTTAGCCTAAATAGTCATCAATGAAGGAAATAAGCTTTCCTTGATATTTTTCCAACTCAAATGACTGGTGTCCTAAGAAACCTTAGTATGAGGCATGGCACACAACTGAAATTTTTGTAATGGTATAAGAATGTATATTATTTTAGAAGGAGGGAGTTGAGAGAAAAGGTTATATTAGATAAGTGGAGCAAACATTGCTATACCCTAATTACATTATTTTTACTTTCTGTAACCTGTACTTAGCTGGTAGGGAAAGTACAGCATTCCACCCAAATATTTTATATAGGGACTTTACTGAAAACACATTTTGGGGTCCCATACATCCTAAAATTTGTATAAGGATTCTATGTTTGTTGTTATGTGTGTGTGTATACGTAAACAGTACAACAACTCAAAAATGGAAGAAAAAAAAAAAGGAAAAAAAAACGTTAAACTTAGTATTTGAATTCAACATCTTCCCAGGCAACAACATAGAGATTTTCAAGAAAATGCCTACACCCCAGACAATCCTTAACATGACACATTTTTCATTTTGGTTTTCTCTAAATTGGCTCTAAAAATGTTGGTTAAAATACCTTATTATGTTTAAGATTTTTCATTTTTTTAGAAACCATAGTGGACAAAAAACCATTAGTAATATGTTTAAATGAGCACTGGTTAAATAAAGGTGAACTGCAACTATTAAATACTTTGCAGGGTTTCAGTCTAGCAGACTATTATAGCAGAGAAAATGCAAAAAGAGGAGGATCCGGTATACTTGTATCAAATGAACTTATTGAACAAACAAAAATACGAGATGACCTAAAATTCTTAAATGAAGAGAACATCTTTGAGCTATCTATAATTGAAATTGCTAGCTTAAATTTAATAGTAATATCAATATATAGAGTCCCCTACTACTCTACACTTAAACTATTTCTAAGCAAACTTGAAACCCTGTTAAGTAAACTACAGAATGAAAAAAAAGAATAATATTAGCCACAGACTGTAATATTGACGTACTCAAGATAAATGAAACAATTAAGGGGAGCTCAAGTGTTGCTAGAAATTATGAACAAATTGTACAGAGATATGGTTTTAATCACAAACACAGATATCCAACTAGGGTCACAATGTTTTCATCTACTAGCATAGACCATATAATTACTAATAAAACATATGGCCCTGGGGACTGTCAGACCTTAGAAACTGGGATCTCTGACCATAAAATTGTTATTATTAATCTACCGGATACGAAAAATCTCAATAAACCAAGGAAATGTATAACCAAGCGTGTGTATAGTAGGGAAAATATAGATGCTTTTAAAGAAAAACTAAAAAATATATATTGGCCCTTAAGTCCCCTAAATTCAGTAGATATAAATTATAATAACTTTCTCTGTGAACTCCTAAATCACCGAAATGAGTGCTTTCCAAAAATTACTTGTACACAAATTATTAAAAAATACTCACTAAATTGGTGTACAACGGGAATAAGGGTATCAAGTGTGAACAAAAGATTATTATATACACAATATAAAAAACAGACAACCCACTCATCATAAGTTACTATAAGAAATACAATAAAATTTATAAAAAAGTAATAAGAAAAGCTAAACAAATGGCCATAGACAACTACATAATAAATTCAAACAACAAAAGCAAAGCCACATGGAAAATTGTAAAAGGAGAATTAGGTTTAAACAAAATAGTAAAATCAAATCTTCCCACGTCTATGCCGAAGAATATAAACACCAACTTGTATGCAGAATCATTAAATAAATTCTTTGTAGATGTTAGTGAACAAATTAGAGATGTTCCTCCCTCAATAAGCGAGGCTGAAGACAAACTGTCTACTGAGTATATGAGGTTAACACCTCCTTTTTTATTTTCCAGCATAACCCCAGATAAAATAGTAAAAGAAATTAGTAACTTAAAATCTAAATCATCTATGGGTTGGGATGAACTTCCACCCTTTCTTATAAAAGAAATTAAATACCAAATATGTGAACCATTAACAGATATAATAAATCAGTCACTAGCTATGGGCATTTTTCCGGATAGAATGAAATATGCCAATGTGACGCCCATTCACAAAGGTGGAATCTGTGAATATAAAAATTTTCGACCCATCTCGATTCTTCCAAAGTTCTCAACAATATTTGAAAAAATAGTAAAATCCCAATTAATTTTCTATCTAGAACACTTCAACAAACTGACTGACTCACAACACGGTTTTAGGAGAAACCATTCCACCGTATCTGCTCTAATAAATCTTGTAAATGAAATCTCCCAAAAATTAGAAGAAAAGCAACAAACATCAGTGTTAATCTGTGATAACTCAAAGGCTTTCGACTGTGTAATCCATGAAATTTTGTTAAAAAAACTGGAACACTATGGCATAAAAAATAATTCGCTAAATTGGTTCAAATCTTATTTGGAAAATCGTAAGCAACGAATAATCTTAGACGATGGAGAAAAAACTGTTATAACTAATTGGAAACAACTAAAATCTGGTGTTCCACAAGGAAGCGTCTTAGGACCCCTTTTATACATAATATATACAAATGATCTCCCAAACAATATTAAAGCTAAAGCAATAATGTATGCGGATGACACTTCCATCCTTCTACATGGTGGTAATCAATTTGATTTAATTCAGAATACAAAAGAAACACTAAGCACACTAAAAAATTGGTTCGATAAAAATGGTTTAAAACTGAATATGAAGAAAACTGCACTTATACAATTTAAAACACATTCAAGAAAAACAAATACTACAAATTATACAAGTAACATCCCAGTAAGTTCTGCATCTACATGCAAAATCTTAGGTGTACACATAAATGAACAACTAAGATGGGAAGAACATTTTCAATATCTTAGTAAAAGATTAAATAGTGCTTGCTTCAACATGCATTGCATAACAAAAATTACTAACATACAAACAAGAAAAGCTGTTTACTATAGCTATTTCCACTCCATAATGGCATATGGTATCATACTCTGGGGAGCAGCCACGGGTTTTGATAAAATATTTAAATTACAAAAAAAGATTATCCGTATTATGATGCAAG
Source organism: Mantis religiosa (assembly GCA_030765055.1). NCBI lineage: Eukaryota > Metazoa > Arthropoda > Insecta > Mantodea > Mantidae > Mantis > Mantis religiosa. The sequence goes on from CM060951.1 coordinate 84,381,739, forward strand.
TTAGCTCCAGAAGTTCCTGTAGAAACTTATTTCGTAAATTAAATATACTTACTCTGCCTTCTCAGTATATTTATGAATTAACCAAATACATGTATGAAAATTTTGATAATTATTATATAAAACAGAATGAACACACTCATGGGACCAGAACACAAAAATATCTGAAAGTGCCGGCCCATAGACTTACATTATTTGAAAAAAGTCCTTTCTATGCAGGCATAAAAATATATAATAAATTACCGCCAAAATTTAGAGAAATTAAAAATAAAACCCAGTTTCTAAACACATTAAAAAAGACTCTTGCTGAAAAAGCATATTATTCAGTAAGAGAATATATGGCAGACAGTCTCTAGGACCAATGTAGCAACTACAAGATTGCATTTGCACATAATTGTTTAAGCATCACTATACATATTATCTTTAATTGTTTTTGATATATTCTCTTGTATTTCTAATGTTAATCTTGACGAGTCATCTGTTTACTGGGCTCTTGCCCAACCAGTGTAAATGTTTATGACGAATAAATTATTCTATTCTATTCTATTCTATTCTATTCTATTCTATTCTATTCTATTCTATTCTATTCGTACAAATGAAATTTATATCTTGAATTTTCTTGGAATCGTAATCAAAACTCATTAACTGTTTCGAGATTCAACTGTATTGGAACACCACAGTGAAGCGAAAAATCATTAATAATAATCATTATAATCATTAACTGTTTGTGTTTCAAAATGAAGATCTTTTCCCATATGTCCAATTCTTCTGGGAGAGGATCTTCATTTTAAAACACAAATGACAGTTAATGAATCTTTATTTACCACCACAAAATACCTTCTGGAAGTACATTTCAACACCATATAATGCAGCCATTATAGATGACTACCACAATAGAAACAACAACACAGGTCAGTCAGGGGCGTTTTGCAGATTGAAACACATATTCCTGAAACATGTTAACAGAGAATAAAAAAAAGGTTACTAGTGTTACTAGTACCAACTCATCTTAAGCAAATTAGCTCCTATCTTTTGTTACAAATATGCTTCAATAAGTGTAATAATATTGATGTAATATTTCCAACAGGAGTAACAGACAATCCCTTGAATTGTTGACTGTCCAAAACCTATTCTAAATCTTGTTGATAGATGTGAATATATGTAGCTTTAATCTTATGCTTTCAAAACACTTACCAGTTTTGTCTGACCAATGAGGGATAGACATCACTCAAGTTGACAAAATGTCAAGGAAAGCCTATTTCCTTTGAAGACAAATGATAAGACTGATACAATATAATTAAATTTTTATAGAATTGAACGATCAATAAACTTGGATAGAAATACAATTCTGCTTTATTCAATATGCATTTCAGTAATATTTAATGTAACCTCTACTGTAAATATTTATACTGACAAGCTCTGTACTACAGTAGACATATACTTCTTAGCATTATGAGTCACCATTTCCTCAACAGCATAAGAAATTGCTGATAATTATAATTTGTAAACATTTATTAAACAGTTTCTTTTTATTATTGTATATAGAACGAGAATGCTTCCCATTATTTTAAAAGAAAAATAAACTATACATATTGCTCTTATGGGAAATAAGCAATGAGTTCTTTACAAAATTGAAATCAGTTGAAATAAGCACTCTTATGGCTTTAGTAATTTAGATTATTACATAGAAAATGTTTACCAGAATGTTCCCTAATCTGGTTTTAAGTCGGCTGTCTGAGCAGGGTGAAAAGTGGAGCAGAAGTCTGGTCATCTTCTGATGTCAACTTGATGAACTTATAAATACAGAGGATATAATCCTAATTACTTAAAAATTCATTAAGTAATGCTCCAACTTCTTCATGTAAATTTTTAGCAATTTTTTAATTGAATTTTTGTGGTGAATGCTTTTAATTAATTCACCTTCTTTTCCACAACATGGCTACTCTTTCCAAATAATGAGCCACTGTAAAGTTTCCCAATTCCTAATTTCTCAAGCTTTTAGATGTTCTTTCAATCTGGTGCCTATTTTTGCTTTTGTCATCCCTATATAAATTTCCAATGAATGTGATAAATACCAGATTTCTCTGTCTGCTTTGAGCTTAATAATAACCATTTTAGGCCAAATCTATTCTGTGGAACAAAATCTGAGAAATCGAGAAATAGGCAAACTACTCCGGATCACCATTTTTAGAAGGATAACCATGACATAGAAGGAAAGGTATATTTACTTGCAAACTTGCACCCTCACACTGAATTGAAAACTTAGGGAAAAAAATTGATCACTACCTCTACCATGGTACATGAGCATAAGGCCAGGAGTCGGGTTGGCAGCCCATGCTCCTTCAGGCTTACATAGGAGGAGAGAACCAGTTGTCATGAAAAATGTTGAGCATCACTTAATGAACTTTGAAACTAAAACAGAAAATAACCTTAATTGCAATGCCAGCATTCAATGCAGCTCCATTGGTTAACTCTAGCTGAAAATGCAGGAAACATACTGCAAAATATGTTCTAAGCAATATAGTTAGGAAAGCCATTTGAGGTTTATTTTAACTCATTTCAATTTTATTATACCTTGCTTCACTGTAAAAATGCATTTATTTTATTAATAAATACTTTGTAAACAAATGCCCTATTTAATTCATTAACATGTATGTTAACAGAAAGTTTTCATACATTAATACATAGGTGGTAATAAGTATAGGGAAAGCACAAATAATATATAAATATGATGGGAAGTGAGAACAGTAAAGGGAATATTTTAAACTCATAATTTATTAATTTCACAAAGAGGTAACTTAAAGATAATGTGTTTATCCATCTAAAAATTAATTTAGAAGAAATGTGTACAAACTGCACCTAACTGCCTTTCATTTGAGTGAGTACATTTTGCAATAATTTTGAGAGGTCATTTTAGATCTGTAATGAAGATGAAGTAGCAAAGTTAATGCTCAGGGGTCTATTTATAGACCATTACATATGTTACTTATTTACTTATTTTACATGAATACTCAAGAGTTATTTTCACCATGTATGTCATCATGGAAGTTATCTGATTATGTTAAACATTATCATCATTTAAAAATTTGCATATTATGTAGTTTACTAATTTACAGCAGTTAAGTGCTAACAAATGCAATGTGTGTGAAAGTACACTGTTGCATTTTTCTTGTTATGTCCCCCCCCCCCCCCCAGTTTTCCATAATACCATGAACTGTTGATAGAGATTTGTATTATTGCATCACACAAAGAATCTGCAGCTCTAAACAATTCTAATGCTGAGATTATGAACTGTAAGTGAAGCAATCTCTTTACAGACCGGGTGATTTTGAGACACTGGGTAATAGGAAACAATATATTGCTGACGTTCTGTATGTTAAACTAATACATTACACATCGGTTTTTCAATTTTTGAAAAAATATAAGAAATTGAGAATTAATGGGTTAAGCAGATTATACGAGTACTTCAAATAAAGTGAACTACGTTCATCTATGTGTAATACAAGACTTAATGCATTGAATTTTTCAATCTTATCCTACCTTTCCAAAAGAAAGGATTGTTGTAGTAAGATTTTATCTCATGATGGGGTATTTAAATTCTGTTTTTGTTTACCTTTTGGGAAATTTTTTCGTAAAACCTGTGGCATGTTACCATGCATAAACATATTTGCTAGAAAATATGGATTAAATAACACAGTGGTAAATAATATGTATAATTCATGTTATATTAGGCATGTGGTAGATCATCATGTTCATTCAAATTAGTTTGTAAAGAAGGGGCATTATTTTTTGGAAGTATTTGGAAAATGTTAAAAATTAGTGTATAAACTATTATGTTGAACTAGATGGTAACTAATGGCACACCTTGTAAGTCTTTAATGTGTTTAACATCAGTAATGAACATTATAAATAGAAAATTAATATTGTCTCCATTTTGGAAAAAAAAAATTATGACCTTTTGTCTTTTAAAACAATTAGTTTAATGTTCTGTAAGGGTTTGTGACTGCAGTTCTATGTACTCATTCTCACTGATTGGGAAGCATTCTCAGTGTTTTATATTTCATAGCTTGTAAATAAGGCTGATTTAAAGAAACAAAACATGTTATAATTTTAATTTGTATTCATTGATCTATTTGTATGTACTATATATTGAAATTTGTAGTCTCAGGGTCTATCATATTACCACACTGAATAAAAAACAAATTATAAAAAGCTATTGTGCAAGCAAATGCAAACTTCTTATGCCTCATAATAGCTGTACTTACGTTCAGGACCTTAACAAGCAAAAGTATTTATTCTTTGTTTTTCATTTCATTGAATGAACATAAATGTGACGAACTTTTCCAAAGTTCATTTTGCAAAGAAAGCTTAAATGGCATTTCCTTATTGAGATAAATAACAAATAATTCACAGGGTCTACAACTAGATAAAACTATTTGTTGTAAATATGCTTTATAACTAAATTTAAAAAAAAAAATAATATTCATATTATCTATTCAGTTTTTTGCAACATATACTAACAAGGGTTCATTAAAATTCCTTGCTCACAGTTTCAGGGAGACAGCATTACTTCATTTTGAAATTCTGTAATATTAGTAATTGCGAGGTGACAGTAGCTCAGAGGTTTCGTTCATGGTTCTCATATTGAGTGTTCATGGCTCAATTCCTGTTGGTAATTTTAAGTTCATTCTGTACAAGTCTTCAGCTCTGACTAGCTCATTAAAATATTCCCAAGCCCCAGTGTGCTTTTGAGTCTGTGATGGAAAGTGTAAGTCATTACATAGAGGGAACCTCAGAGCTGTTCACAGAAGAGGAGATGATACCGGCCATAAAAGCAACTAAGAACAACAAAGCATGTGGCCTTGACCTAATATTTAATGAATATCTTAAAGACACCACCCCAAAATTAAAGAAGTGCATTACTGCACTGTTCAATGCATGCCTAAAGCAAAGCACCATCCCAGACACATGGAGAAAAGCAACAGTAAAAATGTTGTACAAGGGAAAGGGAGACAACAGAGACCCAAACTCATACAGGGGATAGCCTTGGAATCAGCAGTACTAAAACTACTGGCCAGACTATTATGTGAGAATGTAACAAAAGCATCAGAGTCCAGATTCCAGAGCAACAATCAAATTCAGGAAGGGAAAATCCGTAACTCAGACTATTGCATAAAGGAAGCACTGAATCCCCCAAGAGGAAAGCTGCATGCCATCTTCCTGGACTATTCCAAGGCCTTCGACAGCATATACAGGCAGACATTAAGGGACAAATTAGAGACCACCTAAGGAGTACACAATTATGAGGTGAGACTTATCAGGAATCTGCTAAGCAGCAATACATAGAAATATCATACATCACCAAGGCCAAAGACATACAACAGACAAATGGGTTCTTGCAGGAAGATTCCCTGAGATCCCTTATTGTTCACCTTAGCCACAGCAGACGTCACAAGATTAATACCAGAGAACGTGAAAATTTACCTATATGCAGATGACATAGCACTGATACCCACCAACCATGAAGACCTACAACTGGCTTTTGACAGGGTAGCAGACTGGGACTGGGCAGAAAAGAATGACCTACTACTCACAGAGCCAAAGACAGTCACAATGACCTTCAGGAAAGGACGTCAGTATTCCATAGAGGCAATCTGCTTAATCCAGTGACACAGTTTAATATCTAGAAGTGATGATACAAACAGCAGGGGTAATTTTCACAACCCACGTGAAGGAGAGAGCAAATGCTGCACTGTGAGCAATAGGAGACATAAAGCACCTCCAGATGTTTCTGAACACAGCACTAAAATTATTTCAGGCAAAGATAGTACCAATAGCTAGTTACATATGGACTAGAAAAAATATGGCCTCACCTAAAACATAAGCATTTGGCCGAACTAGACAAAATCAAGAGCCATACCTGAAATGAGCACAAGTCTCTCCAAATTCACACCCTTGTCCTTGCATGTGCTCTGAAGGAAGAACTGCCACTTATAGAAGATCTGAGAGTGAAATATCTATTGCCTTCAACCCCAAGCTATGAGAGATTGACCCAATACATAAAGAGGAAGCAAAACAAAATATGGAACGATTTTCATGGCATGGATGTGATGGTCTTCAGAGACTGAACTCAAAAAAAATGTATATATTGCGGAAAGTGTAAAGTTTGTTTGGTATAATGAAATTAAAAAAAAAAAAAAAAAAAACTGTCTACACTATTTTAACTGAAGAATCATTAATGTTGAGAGTTTCCTAAAGTTGTTTATGTTTTGGATGCTGTATATATAGAGTTGAACCTTTACATTTGAGATTTTTAAGGGAACCATTGGCACAAATGTAGTAAAATTGGTGCAAAATTAAGCACTGTTTGTATTCAGAGGGTACATAACATTTACAATTTTTAGACTGCCTGTATGGAATTGAAATGCCATGTGTTCTTGAAGAATTTGAAGATAATTTGTCAAATTTAACTGAATTTGGTAGAAAATAAGGATGATCAATATGGAGCAGATTATAAAAATGACAAATTTGGCATTACCTCCAAAGCATAGTAATACATTTTACTAATGCTAACCATTATTTCTGCTGTAAAATAAGCATAGCTGAAATTTAATATTATGATTCTGTTACTGATTAAGCCACTGATTACTTTGATTAAATTTACAACTGGTCATTTGGGCATCCATCTCATTCAGTTTTTCTCCCTCTCCAATATAGTTGAACTGCATTAATTATATAGGAAATTTATTACAATCCTGTGAATCACATTTTGTACATGGGTACTATGATAAGATAAATCAAGTTATTAATTTACAGTTATTATTTATCATAATTTACAAGTTAAAAAGCATCTAATAATGACAAGTATAATATAGTTATTTACAATAATATTGTCGTGAGCATTGTTGCCACGGGTGCGGCTGGCATGCGCAAAGGGACAGATAGTATATCTCTGAGATAAAAGCTTGCCGAAACAGAGAAGGAAAGAGACGGATGACTGGAAGGTTTGTCTTTCTTCTGGTGCCGTGTTGATTGTTAGAGAACATTCCACTACATTTCTGGAACAATGAGTGGTTGTATTTGTGTATGTTATGTAATTCGGCTGCTCAGGGCTGTACAAAAGTGCCTTTCTACGGAAATAAAGAGCATTTTGAATTTCTGCAAACTAGACTTTTAATTTTACGAACCCACAAATTCACAATATCAAGATTAACTTAGTGTAATATTGAGATTATAAAATCAAACAACTTTCCATGAATTCATTGAAAGAGTAAAAGCAATGTGAAGCAAGAATGCCAAAACTACCTTTTTAAATATTTTAAAACTGTAACACAATTTTATTGGTCATAGTAATTTATTACAAAAAGATATTCCTAAATTTATTACACCATTATGATGAATGTTTGTATTGCTTCTTTGCACATGAATATTCATCCTGTTTAGTATTTTGGTTATGAACAGTGCTACTGAAGGTATAATAACCATTTTCATTAATTGGAAATACAAGAATCTACTGAGCTGTCATATGGTAGATTTTCAAAATAGATTTCTATGAAAATATTTAACTTTGGAGACTACATATAAAGTATATAGTACATTTTGCTAATAAAAGCTTGTAAAGTAGAAAGCGCCTGATGCCTGTCGCTAAGAGCAAGATCCACAATAACAAAGAGCACAGAATCTCTGGCCGTTCCAGACGTTCGGGAACTCACGGGGCCATCGGATGGTGACAGAGGCTATGGAGAAAGAAGCTGCAGCTGCAGCAGCAGCGGCAGTGGAGGCAACACAACATAACCATGATTATGAGCTAGAGGACAGCGATCACACAACAGAAGACATTCTTGGCTCAACCGTTATACTTGGCAAGGGTATGTATGTCTGCTAACTTAACCAGTCCAGTAAATCTCCCCACTTAATTTTTAATTCTCGATGGACAAGTTTTGGAACATTTGCTTCCATTTTCAACCTCAAGTCCAACCATTGTTGGTTGTAATTGCATGCAGTCTTCTCCCTGGTGGTGGAACAATGAACTTCTTTACTAAATTCTCGACTGGTGGGATTTCAAAATTTGTTAGTCAAGGCTGGCTTTGAGCTTGAAAATGGAAGCAACTGCTTTCGAAACTAATCCCTCAAAAGTTAAAAAGTAAGTGACATATATTGAAAAAACTTATTATCAATATTTATTATCTAAGGTTTAAGTTACTGAAGTATATAAATCAATTTTCTTTTAAAACTAGTTGTAAGTCATTAAGGACATTTTTAAACTTGAAATGCTGTTCAAATTCATTGAAGTTCCATATCTTAAGGAAATAATTCCTTTATGTAATTTAACCAGTTTAGTCAATGACCTCACTTCTTGAAAGATAATCTTTAAGTTTCAACTTAAGCTATTAGGAGAATAATCTCAATGTTTTCTCTTGCATTAAAAAAAAAAAAAGAGAGAGAGAGAAGAAGAATACATACTGACGAAACCTATTGCTTCTTGTAAGCTTAATGGTGAATAGAGAATTATGATTATGATTACTTTATAGCAATATGTGTATTTTATCATTAAAGTTAGCATAATTTTTTATTTTAGGCACATGCCTTTACTAAATTTCTTAAAATAAAATAAAATAAAATAAAATAAAATAAAATATTTACTTCTTAATTTTAATTGTATTTTAAGAAAGAAAGAAAGAAAATGAAGTTTCACTATATTATAAACATGTCACTCTTAAATTTTCCACATTAGTAATGTTGTTGTTGTTTTCAAATGCTAGGCTTTGGCAATGAAGCCATTAGCTCTCTTGCTCTCCAATATTTCTGTGTAGTGGGTCCGGCAGGTAGGGCTTCACAGGTTAAAAGATGTTCTTCAGTCATTTCCTCTTCTTTGTTGCACAGAGGACAATGTAGTAGCATAAATGTAACCGTTTTTTAAGTGGACACCAATTTTTTGCTTGTAATGGTGGTTACATCATCCACTCACTTTAACCCCCAGTATGTCTGGAGGGCCACATCTGTCTTTGGTTAATGGGTCCATTGGACCTGGCCGGGAGGAGTTTTTAAGACCATCGGCTTTTCTCACAAGCACCAATTGTGGAACATTTGTACGCTGTGACAGGCCAGCGTAAGAGGTGAAATAGCATTTCCTCTATTTCTGATGTAGTTATACTGCTAGCTCGGTCCCCAGAGCCTCATTGGTAAAAGCAGGTTGCATTATTAGTAATGTTATACTGATATTAATTGAAACAAATTGTGTATCTTTTGAAACAGGCAGTCCAGAGAATTTGAAATTTGACTGGATGATAACTGAATGGTCTAAATGCTCTCAATCATGTGGAGGGAGCGGATTTCAGGTAATATACTGATATGGCTACTTTTATAACTGACTATTAATTTTGCTTACATGCTCTTTAATTTTGTACTAACATTAAAGAACTGGAATATTTATTTGAATAACTTCACCAGCAGCAGCAGTACTTAATATAGTAATACACTCATTATTATATTCCTTATACTTCATTCCGGTTATTAGCTCATAAAAGACTATTTAATATTAATTGTATTGAATATTTTCTATTAATTATGCTTATATTACATTGTCCTGAAAAAGGTAATTGTTTGCTGGTTTGTGATTTGAAAGGTGTTTTTAACTAATTTTAATGAGCTAAATTCAATTATGCTCTCCATTTTTCTCTATAATGTAAGGTTTTCTCTCAAATCACAAAATAATAATCTGAAAATAGTGTTTTTATTTAAAAATCGTGTCTTACAAAGCAAAATTTATGATTAATAAATATATAGAAATACTTGTAGTTATCTGTAAAATAAGGAGTGAAGTACATTTTCCTTGGCTGGAAAGTCGCTTGCGCTGATTTACATATAAGTCATTATTCAAGTACCAAAGTAGTCTGCTCGCAATGTTCCACCCCCTCCCCCCTGATATCTCCTGTACATCTCCTTGATTTATTGATGAAGTCATTCACCTTGCTCATCTCCGAGGGATCCAAAATTATCAGGAGAATAGTTTAGATGAGAGTACAAGAAGTGAAGCTTTAAACTCATATTTTTCCCTGAAGCTCATAGCTTTTGTAGCATATTTCTCATAATTTTTTTCATATCACAGATCTTTTATATTTCTAAGAAACTTGAATACCTCTTTGGAAGTACACCACAGTTGCGGTTTTCTATGATTCATGGTGACCAAAAATGCACTATCTTCATTAACTATCTTATCGAGGGCCATTAAATATACCCTCTTTTATTTTAGCTTCAGACAGCACAGAAAATTTGCTGCTCAGGTATTTGAATCACGAACCATTCTTGTCCAGTGCTTTCATGAACTGTTTCACTTTCTTCAAAAACTGTACTCTTAGTTTTCTGTCTTTGCAACAAGAAAAACTCATTTGTGCAGCAGCAGTTATTTGAACTGTTCATTCATTTTTCTACTAGAAAAATTGTAAGCCATCATGAATAATATATCACTGGATTAGACATAATAAAAATACAAAATAACAATAATGAATCGTTTGTGGAAACAGCATTATACATCTCTGCAAATTATAGAAAGCAACTAAGTTCTGATATGTTAAGACATATAAGCCTCTAAAGGGTGAATGTACATGCCTGTTTATCATGCAGCAGTTGACAGTTTTATAGTTTGAATCAGTCACCAGCTCATCACTTAGGAAGATAAGGGATAGAGGGTAGGGAAGTGCAGAAGCGGTGGTTTGTTTTTAGGTACCGTACATATCAGCCTGAAGATGAAAAATATGTTATATTATTATTCATCTTTTGGTGCAAAAATATATGCAATGATATATACTTATTATATATACTTATTATATATACTTATTATATATACTATACAATGATATATACTTATATATATATCAAAATATAAAAATATCAAATTGCATTAAAACAGTACGTGTTATGTAAAAACTTATTTTTAAAATCAATGTATTTGCTTGCATATAAGTAGCGTATTTTCATCAAACTAGGAAAGTGTCACAGGACAGTGTTATCATTAAGAATGATATAAATTTAAATTTATTTACCTTACTTTTTTATCATTTTTAGTTCTTAGGTAGTTTTATTTTTAGTTTTTCATGATTATCTTCATTGATCTTTTAAACATACCTACTTGAAAAGTGAAGAAATAGTTTTAAGAAACAGATTATCACTAAACCTCTTTCTGCTGACATTTCACATATACTGAGCTTCTTGCTGGATTATGGAAGCCTGCAGAATAAAATATGGTGGCACTGTATTCCTTAGCCATCTATTTTGCTGAAAATATTTTGTAGAATATATCTCTTACATTTTGGTATTACTAGTAAAATCCTCATAATCATATCCAAATCTGTGTTCATTATTAGATGAGGGCAGCTCACTGTATGGTGCGTCTTCATAACACAACACAAAATGTTGACTCCAACCTTTGTGAAGATGCAGGATTGCCAACACCTCCTACAATACAAAAATGTGGCATGGAAGACTGCCCACACTGGGTACCAAGTGCTTGGTCTCCTTGTGAAGATTCTCGCTGCTTCACATGGAATACAGGTAAATATAAAAAGTTAGCGTATAATTATTAGAGAAGCTGGACACAGCTTGTTTGCTGCTGGACACAGTTGGCAAGTTTTGCATGTTCAAATTGCTGCTCGGACTCTGAAGTGTAAGGCTTTAAATTTAGGATTCTTGATATGCAAGCCCTTATTTCTCTTGGAATTTTGTCATTCTGAACTCTTTTCTACATGTGGGACTTTATTTGTTAGAATGCTAATGATTTGAGAAAATCTAGTTTTGAAATTTGAGAACTGTCAGAATAGGAATTACATAGAACATAAGCATTAGTAGCTATATCTATAAGCTATATCTGCTATTCTGAAAAATACAGCCATCAGCTATCTTCTTGCTCTTCTACTGGTAATTCATGAACAACATTTCTGATCAAGGCTATCAATACCTCCTTTCATGGTGCTGTATGCTTCTATTATTTCAGGCTTTTTGGATTCTTTGGGAGTTTCTTTGTTATGGTGCAATGAGGAAATCAAAATGACGGATCTATTCTTTAGGGAAACATAAGAAAAGAGGACAAGGGTGTTAGTAAATGCGTATAGTGTTGAACTCACTTCTCTTGTTTTAGATGGCAGGAATTCCTTGGGGATTTCCCTCTGTACTTTTTTGTTGCTCCGATACAGGTGAGTTACTTTGACCTCAACTTTTCAGCCAGCTCCACAGAGGTAAACCAATTTATCAAAAGACTTGAAGCTTTCGCGGTGAGCGTTATGGATTATGGCTTCACGGGTGATCAGCCACGTCAAATTGATGAAGATCAATTTGATGCAGCTGATCACCCGTGAAGCCATAATCCAATTTATCAAAAATTATATTTCTGTTGGTTCATTCAATTGACTTGCACAAATGAAGAACTACTTATGTTTGCTTTCCCACTGTTGCGTCTTCTGCCAAAAGTCCAAACCCACCAGTGACTTTGCCGGCATACAAATAACCATCACAAAAGTAAGTTTTTCAGTCAGGCGCACCATTTTTAACCTATATTTTGCAGCCTTTGAGGGCATAAACATCTTCAACTTGCATCATTCTCTAAAACTGATTAACATCTTATTGACACAGGAATTGTTCCAATTGAATATGACTTTTGTAATTTACGTCCTCCAATGTTAAGTCATATCGGATGATGAATATGATTTCTGTGAGTTTTCAATGAGCATGTTCACAGCTGGGATATAGGTGCCACTGGGTTGTCCGGAAGTCTTTGTATCTGTCATCAGGATTATTAAAATTTTAGGTATGGCAGGAGACTTGTAAATCTCTTTGCAAACATAACAAGATGAAATAATTCTCTTCCAGCATCATCTGTTGCAAACAAAGATTATATATCTTCATCATTTGATTTGAAGGCAGCAGATAAGCAGTGCGAGAAAAGCCTCAAACTCAGAGTGGGTAACATCCTATTTTTCAGAATGCTCTTTACAATGATATATTGCAATTTTCCCAATTTAACATTGGTCCATTGTATGATTAACTGCATCATTTCAGAAGAAAACATGTAATTCTAGGGAGTCTTACAGTCTATTTTACCTACAGTTCACCAAAGAGCATGCAATGCAGGCAAGCTGATTTGGTGTGCAAACATTGCTCACAGGCTCTTGAAATGCCCACTTATAGTGATTTTTACCATATAAATAAGTTTTTCTTGTATCAGGGGTTCATAATCATCATTTTCTTCGCTGTGGTCATTTTCAGTTACCATTTCTTCACCCTATACATCATTTTCAGTTTCTGTAGCTATATCATATTCACTATTTATTGCACACTCACTGTTCACATCAGTTTAAATGTCAGTGACATCTTCATTTAATCATTCATTGACTTTAGATTCAAAGTCAGGTTTGATAAACCTTAAAAATTATGAAGGTCCAGCATATTGCATGACATTGTAAACTGCTATACTACTAAAACACAGACATGAAAAACTCACGCAGCTGGTGACATATTCAGGTGACATGTGACAGGTCACATATAGGTGATATATATGGTGACATATTCTAAACTTTAAGCTTCTCCTAGCTCATAAATAACAATTGTGATATTGCTGCAGGTGAGGGTGAAATGTTTACTAAACATAGATAGGAAAGAGCTATTTATAAAAAATAATATACTTACTGTTATATCGCTTTATGTATTCAGAGTAATAATGTTGCTAAAAAGTTCAAATGGTCTTGCTAGGCAATGTGATGTACATGACTATAATACAAGGAGTTAAAACAATATATATATATATATATATATATATATATATATATATATATATATATAGGTGTAATCATACTAGGAAATTTAGTGATAAAGATCCCTTAAACATAGGAGCAACCCTATATAATAAACTCCCAAGAGAATTAAAATCCATGAAAGGTTGTATATTTAAAACAAAATTAAAACATTATATAGACTTAATGAACTATGAAATGTAAACTTACAATGTAAAATTATTTGTATATTATATTGTGACAATGCTTAAAACTTGTAATGTCAGGTATACAAGCAATAAAGAATTTATTATTATCATTATTAATTTTTTATTATTATTATTACTATAATCATCACATGATAACTCTGCTTTGTTACTGATAGTAATCAGCTATGTTGAGACATGTCATATTACCAGTTAAGGGTTAAATTTTCCAAGTGATTTACACTTTCTCTGTAGACCATGGAGAAATGTCAATTAGGAGATTGCATACTGCAATGGTGACTTACAAGTTTTAAGTACTTTAGTCCTGGGCTTTTTAATGTTTCATTATAGTTACCATATATGGAAAATTTATATTAGGTTGCAAACATGGTTTATAAAGGATGCTTGATATATTTTATAAGTACATCTTTATTATTATATGTTTGTTTGATAACAAAAAGGTATGAATAAACTGAGGTGACATATTAAATGTATTATCCAAGTAATAGTTGAATGTAGCTTGTAAAACAAAAGATGGAATGCTTAACCACTGAAGTATAAAAAGTTAATAAGCATTATTAATAGATTAAAATCTGAACCATTTTATCTTTCTAAGATACTCGAATGGCATAACTGAATGAGAAATTCCTTGTGTATCTGGAGCAGATTATGTCTTACTCTTTAAGTTAAGGGCGCCGGGGTAGCGCAGTGGTTTTGTTCACGGCTCCCATGCTAAGAGTCCCAAGTTCGATTCCTGGCTCTGGGGTGTGCGATTTTAAGTCGGCCCTTTCCACACCTTCACCTCTGTCTAGCACATGTGAAGTGTCCTCTATTCCCAATGTGATTTGGAGTCCACAGTATAAGCTGTAGGTTCTCCTGGCTCACTGTCATCTTCACTATCACCCTATCATTGGAGGTAATGGACACTGCTCTCTGGGTGCGTCCACCTGAGAAATGGTGTTCGGACATCATGTGGTGGGACAAGGTTACCCCGAAGACCAAGGTTGCCACGTGGGGAGTGTTGGTAACCAACCAACTCATTAAGTTAATTGATGGAAATGAATCGTTCCTTCAATGGCTAAGATTTTGTATAGATAAAGTCAAACTGAAAAATTCAATGCCATGGCCGGAATTTGAACCTGGTTTCCATCCAGTTGCTCTTACCCATTGAGCTACCATGGCCAACATACTGTCCTGACATTAAAATCTCCAATTGACTCAAATGTATTTTCCCAGTGAACCACTAGGGGCTCTTGTATTCTAGATACAACAGTAAGTTGCCACAATGGTGTAAGTACTTGAGTCCCAGGCTTCATCATTAAACTCTTATTATTTAAATTTATTGATAGAATTTAATTGTTCCTTCACACTAGCCATGTATAGGCTAGTAAGATAGCTGAACAGAAACCAGGAGATCTGTAGTTCAAATCCCTGCCATGGCACTGAAATTTTCAGTTTGACTTTCCAAAACCTTAGCCTATACTATTTATTCATTAATAAAAACAATATAATACTATGATTCTAATACAAGACAGAGGTGCAGGCTGTGTTTAAGTTCAATTCAATTAAATTGATTCATTCTTTAAATCTCCATACAAGATTATGGACTTGTCAAAACAAAAATATTTACATAAATTTAAGTACAAAATTTAAATACAGAAATTACAGAAACCATGTATAAATGCCAAAATATAATAATATAACTAACTTTCCAAATACTCTTGAATAGAATAAAAACATGCTTCACTTAAAAATTTATGTAGTTTCAATTTAAAAATCTTTTGGTTGTCAATCTGTTTTAAATAAAGAGGTAACTTATTGTACAGTTGGGTACCACTATAAATGAAGGAATGTTTGTATAACGTGGTATTATGACCAATTGCTAGTAGGTTTGAACTGTTTCTTGTATCATTCTGGTGTATCACGCATATGTTTTAAAGCAATTTGCATGTTTATGCTATGTATTATTGTTACTCTACCTTAATGTTTTTCTCTGAAAAGGACCAGACAAAACTGCTTGCAACCTTTTAATATCACAACAGGTTGATGTATGTTAATGGACTTCAACATTTTAGTTAATGCAGTGGATGCCATTGTTTAGAATGTTCCTTTCTTTTATGAACATTTTAATAGGTACTTATGAAAATTCACATTCCAGAAAATGTGTCCTTATTATAAATCACACCCTTATAACAGGTTGTCAATTTGAATATATTAATGATTCATGCTTTGTTCACTCCCTTTCAATTCTAATTTATTAAAATTATTAAATGTTTTGTCTGCTAGCAATGCAGCGACGTGAAATAGGATGTAGGCTTGCAAATGGCACAGATGTGGAACAACAACTCTGCAGTGAAGCAGAAAAGCCACCACAGCGTCAGGAATGCTATAATGACAAATGCAAGGGTACATGGAAAGTTGGAGAATGGTCTGAGGTGGGCATAATTTACTTTCAATTTTCTGAACTATGTCTAGGTGCAATCAGCAGTTGCACTAAAGGAAGTTAAGTTTACTCCTCTAACTTTGAAGTCACAACAATTATTTATTTTTATGTAAGTGTAGGATTCATCTGTTAATTTAATACTGTTTAGTTTGCATACAATATTTATTGCCATTCTAAATTAAACACAGTGGAATGAATGTTGCTACTCTATAGGTTATCAGTATGAGAGAGCCTAATTTGAATGCTTCAGCTATATGTGTTCATAAAAATTTGTAAACAAAATATTTTGAACATTTCTGAATATCTAGGTTACTTATTAAATGTAAACACTGTGTTATTTGTAACTTAATAATTTGATATTTTGTGCCACAAGGACAAAAGTATTCAAGGTATGTTGATAAAACCGTAACTGAAGTTGTGTTTCCAGTAATATGACAATTTGCATTGCTGATTGCATCTCACAATACTTAGCTAGAAAATAAATGACCATCAATTCACATTCACAAGCAATTATAGCACAGTGCACTCTGCTTCATACCTTCTTCAGCCTATAGCTGCACCATGTAAAGGTAGAGGGATGAATGGATGTGTTATTTCCCTTCTCCTTCGCATGACATGGATTTCTGCTTTTTCCTTTTGCATCCTGTTCTGTTTTAACTTTATTTTAAAAGTAGAATTAATGAAAAACAGTTGCTTGAGAGGTGCAAAAATTTTCAGTAAAAGTAATTCTATAACATCAAAAGTAATTCAAACATTGTAAATTACTAAATTAAATGATAAAACTATACAATTCTATATGTACATAAACAAAACAATCTCCAAATTCACAGATCCAGAAATATTTGTGCTGGTGATGCCCTGATTTACAATTTCACTGTCATAAAAATTCAGAACATTTCATCTGGTGGATGTGTATCACTCTTCTGGCTCAGTTTGAATAAATAATATAGACTAAAAGACTACATACAAAAGATAGGTGAAAAACATTTGAAAATTTCTTAATAAATTACTTCTTGATTAATATTCCTTTAGAATTGTCGTTTTAAGCTTCTGTGTAAATAATTTCTCCAGAAGGATTTGACTTGTCTTGACAAACAAGAATAAGGTCCAATCCAGAATATCTTTTTCTGGCATCCCATTTTATCTGTGTTTAGAGTGTTGGACAGATTAGAAGCAAAGTCTTTAACTTTAGGGAATTGTAATGTGAATTCCTAGTTGTAACTTCTTTTTTAATTTAATGTCTTTTAAACAAGTAAATTGTCAGACAGTGAATGTATGAAATGAACAAAATGCATGTATGACCAGAGTCCACAGAGATAAAGAGAACATTTACCTTCTAAGGATAAGGACATAAAACTTGGAATAAAATTTGTTAAATAACTCAGTCTAACCAAGATTTCAAGCTGTGACCTCATGAATGAGAGGCAGATAGATTATGCTCATACCAAGAAAGAATTGCCAATTTTTTTATGGAATAGTCTTGCATTTTACTGTCTCCTAACATATTTTCCAATTACCATCTGCTTTATTGTTCCTACTGGCAACAGTTCCAGAAGTTCAAACATGGAAGCGATAAATAACCTCATCCTCTTCTAAAATATCAGCACGTGTCTCATTTTTCTTCTCAGTTTTGAACTATTTTTCAAGGCAAGTGAATATGCTATCCGTTAGATCACTGATCAAGACACCAAAGGACCTTCATTCTTTTTAATATTTAATAATTATCAGATCAGCAGTTAGCTCACCTCACAATAATACTTATATATAATTAATACTTCTAAAGAAGAATACAATCCAGGGTTCTCAAACTTTTGTTATTCACAGTTTCACTATGCTGAATATAGTGGCACACCCTAAAATACAAGTAAATATGCCTGTTTCAGAGGTATTTCAAATGCTACAGAACCCACCTCAGTAGCGTTGATGGTAGCGTGTCTGCCTCATGTTCAAAAGGTCCCGAGTTTGAATCTCGGTTAGGGTGAGTTACATGGATAAGACCTTTTCCGGGGTTTTCCCTTATCCTGAAAGACTAATGTCGAATAGCTCTAAGCTCCATGGACCCCAGACTCATTTGAGCATCATTTCACCCAATTCATTCATCGTCCGATATGACTTAACATTGGAGGACGTAAATTACAAACAAAAATAATAAAAAAAGCTACAGAGCAATACAAAATATTGAGAACCCTAGTGAAGGGTACATGAACAGATGGAAAATTAGAGAAATATGTCAATTACTCCCAAAACCTAGTGGAGCATATATAAAGCAATCAAGGTCAGCTCCAGTCAGTTCAGCACTTAAGTTGAAAATAGGGAGATGTTTAAATGTGGTACACAATTTAGGAGAATTTATTGTTGAATAGGTCACAATAATTAGTGTTATTATAAAGCTGAAGTAAATATACAGATATTCTGTTGTAATACAGTGAAGTTACAGGCTTATTTTGGAACATCTTCACGTTTTGGAGAATAAACTGCAAGAATAACTATAATTTTGTTCCCTCAAAGTAAACAAATGTAACTTGGTTCACAATCCCTTTGCTGTTACTGCTAAGGGTACAAAATATCTGTCATTAGAAGAGGCAGAAGAATTGGTGAATCATGTTCTATACAAGTGCAGATATTGCTTAGATTCAATAGTGTCCTTGCCCATCAAAGCAAGCCTTGGGTATAGTCCCTATATTATAGCTTAGCTTGTTCAAATACCATAATATTACTTTAAAATCTTAATTACAAATCCCATCTGTATTTAATTTACATAGGTAATGCATAAAAAAAATTCCATTTCCTTTCTTAAGGTATCTTACCTTGTAAACTACTTATTTAATTAGAATTACTTATTCACTGAAAGGATAACTTAAATACTTTTATCTAACTTAAGCTGTGAACTTTGTACAAAATGTATTTGTAAAAGAAAATTCAGTGATAACATAAAATTTAAGACCTGAAGCTTTCCTGGCAATTAATATACTAGAGTTCTTCTCGGGAAGCAAGCCAGGTGAAAAGATGATTAGGAATCGACGTTTCGGGAGTGTGCATCTCTCCCATCATCAGGATATTTATTAAGTATTACAACCACAAATGAATCACTGGATATAACACAAATATAAACAAAGACAAAACACTATCAAAATTGGCATTACTGAACAAAAGACTGTTTTCAGTAAATTAAATGCCAGGTCAGGAGATGGCGTGAGTGTAGAAAATCAATTGGGTCAAAGAAACATAACTACTTAACTTGATTATCAAGCTGTATTGATCTTTGCTTCTTAAATCGACAGATTTCCATTTTAAGGACGGTTTCCAAGAGGAGCTGAACTGAAATCCAGCATCACGATTAAGCGTGCTCCTCTCGGGAGAAATTGCCAAAGCCCCCTTAATTCTCTGCTCCCAGTAACTGTAGCATTTTGCCAAGATGGTTGTCTCCCGAAAGTTGACTCTATGGTCGTCATCAAAACAATGCTCTGCCAGTCCAGGCTTGAGAAGTCTGCATTAAACAAATGCTCTGTTCATGTTCATTTATTCTGGTAGCGATGGTCCTTCCAGTTTGTCCTATATACGGTGTCCCAAAAATCTTGGCAAAATGCAGCAGTTACTGGGAGCAGAGGATTAAGGAGGCTTTGGCGATTTTCTCCGAGAGGAGCACACTTAATTGTGATGCTGGATTTCAGTTCAGCTCCTCTTGAAAACTGGGCTTAAAAATGGAAATCCATCGACTTAAGAAGCACAGATCAATACAGCTTGATAATCAAGTTAAGTAGTTACGTTTCTTTGACCCAATTAATTTTCTACACTCATGCCATCTTCTGACCTGGCATTTAATTTACTGAAAACAGTCTTTTGTTCAGTAATGCGAATTTTAATAGTGTTTTGTCTTTGTTTATATTTGTGTTATATCCAGTGATTCATTTGTGGTTGTAATATTTAATAAATATCCTGATGATGGGAGAGATGCACACTCCCGAAACGTCAATTCCTAATCGTGTTTTCACCTGCCTTGCTTCCTGAGAAAAACTTGAGAACATAAAATTTTGCAATCATAACCATCATTTACTAGTTATGAATGGTCACATTTCATGACCATTTTCATCTTCTTGAGTTATGGAATTTTATCAGGTTTGTGATGATCCGGTTAATTGAATCAAAAGTTAGCACAGTTATTTAACTAAAAACACCTGTGCATCATTTCTTATGAATTTCTTATTTTGTTGTGTCAAAAGGCAATGAAGCAATTCTTATCTATAAGCAAATTACATTTTACTTCTGCATATACCGTATTTAATTGCATAATTCCCCCCCCCCTTTTTTCTCGAAAAATTTTCTTCAAAACACTGAGGAGGGAATTATGTGAATTCAGGAAGGAATTCAGAAAGGAAGGGAAACCTTTTATGTTAGCATGTTAGATGGGCCACTCATCTGAAAACTAATGTATTAAAGAATAATTATGAGCATGCAAAGAGCTATGTTATTTTCAATTCTATGTCTGCACATATATTAATTTTGATGGAAAATGGACATTGAATGAAGGCGACATGATTGTTGCAATTGGAATTTATTCTTGAAATTCATTTAGGAATTATTAGAAAATAAATGGGCTTGGTTAATAAAAGTAAAATGTTAATGCATGACTTACGCAATCATTTAGGCTAATTATGGCATATTTTGAAACATATTTATAACTTAGTGAACACATTAAATATGAAATAATACTCTACAGGAGACTTATAACAATGGGCTTAAAACGTTTTAAAAAAAATCATTCATAATCTAAGATAATTTCTTGTTATTAATTTGAGGAATAGTATATTTTTGGGGGAATTGTTTTTCACAATAAGCTACTTCTGTAAAGGCCTAAAAGTACAGGTCATGTAATGTTTATAGCAGTGCATCTCTCAAGCTATAAGTGATAAATAAATGCTCAAAATTTAACTTAATGAATAAAACTAAAGACAACCTATTATTGTTTTGAAATTGATCACTATGTGCAGTTGCTTGTAACAAATGCCTGCTCCTCTTATCCCCTCATTTATCATCACTGTTTGAAATGCCTTAAGTAACCCTTGCATGCTGTGCCCTATCTTGTTAAAATATGAGTGCAAAATTTGCTTTTGCTGTACATTTTAAAGGTATTTAATGATCAGCAGAATTCAGAATATTTAATTAGGATGAATGCATTAAATACATCTGCACAATCAAATTTATACAAAGTGAACTTTGAAATGTTACATGACTTATTTATGAATGTTAATGTATAGGTATAAATCCAGTAATTTCATTGTGTATTATTGTAACATCTATTCTTTCTATCCCCTTTCCCTCTTTAAGGTGTAATGTATAGCATGCCTTCATTATAATTTATTCACCACTTTTACTTGCACATTTTCCAATTCTTGATTAATATTACAACTAGATTTGTGCCTCTAGTATAAAGAGAAGTATAAATCTAAATGTCGTATTTTGTTCACTTTAACAGTGTAATAAAAAATCACTATGAAAGTTAAAAATGCATGCTCTTTTACTTCTGGTAAACACCAGAAGGCCATTTCGTATGGTTACCTATGCATCTTCAGCTATTGTTAGTCTACTGGGATCTTGGATTCATTTTAGATGATTAGATTATAGTAGAAGGCTAGTGTGCATATTACACTGAGCAGGATGGCTCAGGCGGTTTTGTCTGTAGCCCACATCAAGCAGGTTCAGGTTTGATTCCCGTGAGCAACCTTCCTGACCTATGGCTTTATTTTGGGTGTTTTCCAGGGTTGCCAGGCGAATTCTGGATAGGTTAATTACATACCCTGAGTTTCCTGTCCCTCCATTTCATCTCTGTTATAATTTCATATCATCTATCTGGTGATCTCTTTCAGGATAGAAGTGTCAGTGGGTATATCGGCATTGAATGGCAGGATGATATGCTCTTGGTAAAACTTCCTCCTCCTGTAGGACAGTTTCTGGTCTCTGAACCTGATTTGGTGTGACCATTTCCAGATCACAGTAGGGTGAGTTGACGGTTGTTCTGAAGGGGAGTTTCCAATTGGTAAAGTGCAGGGAGCCTGCCCTCTGCACTGTCATGGCTCCTTGGGAAGGCTGCCCTCTCTCTCCTCTGCCTCCTCATTCCTTCAGGGGTTGTCCCACTTGAGAGTGTAGGTACAATAGACCCAAGTTTGGATCTTCATGCTGAATCCCCTCTGTAGCATAGTCCAGTCCAGTGGGTATTACGGTATCAAATAGAATGTGGGATCTTTGAATCAGGAATTCAGGAATCAGTTCAGGGTGTCTGTAAATTCAAATTGTATATTTTTCTGTATTACACATAAAAGTGTGTGTTTATGATTTTGTAGCTGTGAACTTCTACTATTGTGTGCTCTGGGAAGTAAGATCATTTTTAGTGTTTTTGTCCTCATCCTGCTCATGTTATCATATGTGGGAAGCTGCAATAACTGTACTCCACATGTTTTTCATTTTTACCATTAATTCTCAAACTACTACTACGTAGTTTTTGTTAATGTAGACATTCAATTTCATTATATTTGATAGTTGAATTTAACCATTTGAATCTTACTGTCATTGCTTCCCTTTATTCAAGGAGTGTCATTTCAAAATGTATTAAATCCTCTCACAGTCTAAATTTAGTTCGATCAAATTTTCAAATCTTGGATAGGTATTCTACAATAATATTGAGCAAAATTGATGCTTTTTTTGTATTTTCCTATCCTTTGTCATTGCTGAATGTGAAGATTCTGAACATACTATTATTTTCACCTAAGTTATTGGTTCAAAACTTATTAGATAATGGTATTTTCCCAGACAGAATGAAATATATGTTAGTTAAACCTATTCACGAGAGAGAAAAAACGAATTTTCAAAACTTCTGGCCTATTAGATTTCTTCCCACTTTTTCTATCATTTTGAAAGGATTGTACATTCTCAACTTGTCATTTAACTTAAATATTTTAACAAGTTAAACCCTGTGCAACATGGATTCCATGAGAAGTGCTGTACAATATCTGCCTTAACTAGATTGGTAAATGATGCTTCCAAAATGATTGTTGGAGAATTACATACAACCATCATAATATGTGAAACTAAAGCTTCTGATAGCTTTGTTATGATATATTACTAAAAATATTACAACTCTGTGGCATAAGGCATACTAAAATCAAGTATTTTGAAAATTATCTTAAAGACCATAAACAAAGTAATCTTAAAAAACCAAATGGGAACTGTCCAATCAAACTGGAAACAATTAAATACAGGAGTCCCACAAGGAAGTATTCTGGGGCCCTTATGAGTATGCAAAAAGATAATCTCTCTAAATGTACACATCCAAAAATATTTATGTGCAGATGACACATCTATCCTAATAAATAAACAGAGCAGGAACGTCTGCTGTTTAGGAGCACAAGAGCACGTGAACCCCCAATTATTTGTCTTGTAGAACACCTTTTCATTTTTTCATTCATTATTTGTATTTACCCCTCTCATTCTTTTAGAATGTGTAGTAAGTAGACAGCGATAGCATGAGTATGTGGCAATGTTGCAGCTAGCACATGTCCCTTGTGCTAGCACATTATGTAACATTTAAAGCTCTGCGTATGCGTAGATGACAAATCTACAGACAGGCATTGGTTGGATATGCCCAGATCATAGCACGATTACAATGTGCATGTATTCACATTGGCAATGCCAGAGTTCTTGGTGCCCACCTCGGTAGCATAGATTATAGCATGACTGCCTCACGTTCAAGAGGTCCCTAGTTCGAATCTCAGTCAGGGCAACCTGGATAAGGTTTTTTCCGGAGTTTTCCCTTAAAGATGAATGTTCGGTAGCTCTAAGCTCCATGGACCCTGAACACATTTGAGCATTTCACCCATTTCATTCACCTTCCGATATGACTTAACGTTGGAGGATGTAAATTATAATTAAAAAAAAAAGTTCTTGGTCATCTTTGGGAAGTGCTACTATGTATTGAGTTTAACTGCAACGATCTCCAAATACAAATAATGTTTAAAATTCCTGGTGCTATCAGCTATTGTTGCTTTGAATATGGTGTGTTATTACAGTCCACTTTCTAAACATGTTTTGTTTTAAACACTGTGATAAACTTGGAATTTGTAGGTAATCAGCAGGTGAGACAATTGTGAGTTTCCTAGTACATCAAGTGCAACTAGTGCTTTAGCGCAAAACAATTATTCTTTGTAGTGTGCAGCGACCGACCACGAGGTTTTCGAAACTTTGTGACTGTTGAACTTCTCTGAAGAGGTAGCTATGAACTCAGAGGATTCCTTTTTAAGAAGTAAAACAGATAAACTGACTTACGAAGAAAAAGTTGTAATAAAGCGACTAAGACATCTGCAGCCAATTTGACACTTGAGCGTGTTACAAAAATCAGAAGCGGGACTACAGGTGCAAATTTAACAACCTATAAATGGCTATGCAGTTGCAGTATTATAAATAAATAAGATTTTTTGCTTTCTGTGCTTTATATTTAGCTCTGAAGTGAGTAATTAGACCAAAGTAGGATGTGCCGACTTGGTACATCTTAGTGAAAAGTTAAAGAAGCATGGGAATTCACACTCACATATGAATGCATGTATTCAGTTCACCGTGCTTGGTCGTGTGAATATTAGTGCTCAGCTGGACAGTGTTTACAGACTGTCAGTAAAGCTACACAATGAGCAAGTTGATAGAAATAGATACATTCTTTCTAGGCTAACAGATTGTATGCAATTTTGTGGGATGTTTGAGATAGCACTCACTAGTAGTAGTGGTGGTAGGAGTAGCAGATAGTGCTAGTGTGCCTTTTAAGTGTAGGTCTTGTGAACGCCCACATTTTTATTCTACGTTCCGCCACTGGAACAGAGTATTAATAAACTTTGTAATAACACAAAAGGAATGATACTCAGTTAAAGAAGTGGTTTGCCATAATGGCTTGAAACTTAAAATCTCCAAAACCACCATTACACAGCTTAGCACACAAAAATAATAATGAAAACAATATCATAATTGATTATATTAATTATGAAGAAATTTAAAGAATAATGGTTATCTGTTTTAAACAAGTTATATGGGATTATCACATCTATTACTTGTCTGAAAACTAAGTAATGTATGCTTTAATATAAATGTTATTGCAAAAGTAATAAATCTTGTTAAAAGGAAAATTGTTTACTGTAATTACCTTCATTCAGTAATAATATACAGAATTGTTTTATTGAGAAAGTCTGTAGAGCAGGAAACAATTCTTAAAATTCAAAAAATGTAATTCAAGTACTGACACAAAATGGACTAAAAGTATTATGCGGAACTTATTTAAATGTTTGAAAATTGTAACCTTGCTAGTTCCTATATGAAGTGAATACATTTAAATTTTCAAACACTGTATCTCCAATCCCAACTTAGCCATATAACATGAACTAAAAATAATTTGAAAATACCTAAGCACAGGCTAGCACAATATGAGAAAAGTCATTATATGCTAGCATAAACATCCACAACAAATTGTCTACTAAAATAAAATATTTGTAACTCCTTAACAAAACTATTACAAACTATTATTTAACAAAGCCTGTTATTTAGTCACAAAATATAGAAGGACCATCCATTAAATAAGTTTCCCTATTTTACAAAAAATACAAGCGGGTTATTTACACTTGTGAAATATTTTATTTTGATTCTCTAACTCATAAACTACTGCCCCACATAGTCACCATTTCTGTCCAAACACTTTTAATATCTTGGCAGCAATTTTTTAAATCTTCATCATACCAGGTCGGGTCCTGTCTCTATAGCCAGTGCGTCACCTCCACTTCCACCTCATCATAGTTTCAAACCGCTTGTATCCAAAGTGCAACTTAGTTGTAATGGAAATCACTTAGAAATGAAAATCACTCGGAGTAAGATCCTTAGAATAAGGTGGATGGAGAAGAAGGTTCCATTTGAAGTTCTGCCTTAATCCATTGTTGCTTATGAGAACCATCTTGAACAGACTTTTCGATCATGCAAGACATCTGACAGGATCGTCACAACAGTGGAGCATTCAGTTTCCATACCAACAGACAGTCGATTCATTATCTCATCATTGCTAACTCGCTGACCTTTGTTCACCACATCCTGAACTGCAACAGTGGCTGCACTGCCTATAGCATTAAGTGCTGTTGCACTCTTCATAATGCACATTTTGCCATCCTTCCAGGATCCATGAATGCCAGTGGTGAACCATTTGGATGCTCAGGCAGCGGTCAGCTGATATACTCCCTTTCTTACCTGTGATTCATATCCACAATTGTTTACATTCTGTGAGACAGATCTAATGCTTTGCATGTAGACAACCTGAAACAAACTGCTTGCAAAATCTGCAGCCTACTTATCAGAAAACAGTTACAGAAAAAAATCAAGTATCAAATCTACTCCAGCATTTGCATCAGCCAAACAAGAGGATCATATAAAAGCCATCCATCAGGCACATGGAAAATCTAACTTCACAGAGCATTTACTTACAGAAGTTTACATTATATAAAAATATAAACACAAATACAAAATGCAAACAATTTTAAATTTATAAGTACCTATATAAACATCTTATCCAGTTTATACTAAACAGCCATATCAATTTCAAAACCCACTACCTCTGTGAATAATATTCACAACACACGTTTCTTTCTCAACCCCCACACTACAATATGAGGGACGCTATCTACTTTTTGAGCCTAATAATAAAAAGGAAACTATATATTGTCACTGAAAATTGCTTTATTGTTTCTCTAAATATTCCTTTATGATCAATACGCTTTGGTATGTGTTTGAACCATTTGTTATAGATTTTTTCTAATCTTCTTGACATGATTTTTTGAATGCATCAATGGTTTCTTCTGCCACAGAAATCATTGTCTATGCCTCAGTTTAATTTTTCGAGTAATCTGACAGCAATTGTTTGTTTTTATTATTTTACCAAAGAATTCTGTTGAAAAAATATAATAAAAAGGAAGAAGATGCACCCAAATGGACATTAAAACAAACAAATGATTTGTACCATTCAAAGTTGACCATTTCTCATTCCTCTGAAGATCTTGTTACTACATGAGCAGCATTTTTGGAACAGGTGACCTTTTGTTTCAAAGTGCTTTAAGCACAAACAACTTTCATTGATATAAAATTATTTGTGGTTGGTTTATTGACACTCGTCACTTACTTTTTCATATATTTATGAGAGACTAGTTTCAAAGGCCCTGGCCCTGGAAGAGATTGAAAATGGAAGAGATTGAAAATGGAGGCCAGGGCCTTTGAAACTAGTCTCTCATAAATATATGAAAAAGTAAGTGACGAGTGTCAATAAACCAACCACAAATAATTTTATATTAATTTTGACGTCACTGTTACTAAATTCCTCCAAACACACATCAACTTTCATTGAATTTGATTCATCTTGAAACACCCATACAATTCATCTGATGTTTATATTCTGGCTTGCATAATTTCTCCTTTTATCATTTTATATACATCTTTTGAAGCACCACCATTATATTTCTTGAGCATTTGTTTGTACTAATAGACACAAGCGTATTTTTGCGATTGTGCACAACATATGTGGTACCCAATGAAAGCAAACCTTTTTCAGAGCTAAATTTTAATGCAATATTTTATATATACTGGTGAAACTAATACCTCAGGTTGCCAACCCATTATACCAGTATTTAACAGTGGCAAAGGCTGGAGCTTCATTCCCAAATATAGAAGTAAGTTGATCAATGCATTTAATTATTTCAAAAGTTGTAACAAATCATAACATGAATATTTTAACCAGCTAATTCCATGTTTTTGCTGAGACACAATTTTCAAATCATTGTGAACAATGATAATTTAGAGTAGATAATTTGACAAAAAAGTTCATAGTTCCACCACCAGAGAGAGCAGATAACAACAGACGCCAGTTGGGAAGAGATTGAAAATGGAGGCCAGGGCCTTTGAAACTAGTCTCTCATAAATATATGAAAAAGTAAGTGACGAGTGTCAATGAACCAACCACAAATAATTTTTATAACATAAATAATTCTCTATTGACAAATATATAAGGTTAATTATGGTCAACAATGTCAGACTTTCTAGTGGAAATACAGTCAGTGTTACCAAGGCTCAAAATAAAAATAGTAGGATATAGCCACTGTAAAATGATTCTAAGACTTCAGTTAGCAGAAGGTGCATGGTTAACCCTGCAAAATGGTCATTTAGTTAAATTTATTGGGAGTCGATTAATGACACTTGGAGTCGATTAGTGTCATTAATCGACTCCCAATAAATTTAATTTATACAACAACACTGTTTTCAACACTTCCATGAAATGATTTTGGCCATTTAGTGTTTACAAATAGTAAAAACAACATTTGTATTTAAACATTTATTTTTCTATAGTGACAAATATTTCCAACAATAAATGAAAACCTTTGAGCTGATATGTATATTTTACAAGACTCTTGACTTATATGTTTGGGATTTATTAAAGGCTTAGTATGGGAAGCCAAAGGTTTGCAATAATTTCAAAACTTAAAGGCATATTTTATATCAATATATAGAGAATACACATATAGTAGGAATGGAAAGAGGTATTCTTGCTTCAAACCTCAGTTCTATGACTAAATGAAATTTTGTGATGTCATATCTTTGCACAGTATTTAGCTGCATTTATGGGAGAAAGACCATGTGAACAAAAGTGCAGTGTATAGATATAAACTTTATAATACTTATCGCTATTTGTTAGAAACCTTTGAACATTAATTTTCTCCCCTTTTGCTTCCTACTCAAGGAAATAGGCTTGAAGAAAAGACTGACAGCTTTCTATTAACATTGTTAGATGTGCACATAGTTTTTCTCATTTAATGAACAATATGTAGTAACTGCATAAGTTATGAAATATGCAAGAGGGAAGTATAAACCACACGATCAAATTAGTTTTCACCAAAAAATAAAATGTTTGCATTCACATCCCCTCAAAACTGCAGAAACTAAATGTATTCAGAAGACAGTTTAGCATCAACTGAACTAATATGTAAAACATAGAAGCTAGCAACAGTGAAGCAAAAGATACTACACAAAATATAATTATTTGTTACAAAATTTCATTTATCTTAAAGGAAATTGATGATGTAAACAAATGTTTACGAAACTGGTCTCAACACATTTCTTTGAAATTTTCATCAATTGCCTTAAAGATAAGTGAAGTTTTGTTACAGATAATTATATTTTGTGTAGTATCAACTGAACTGTTAATTTTTATTCATTTAACACTTTTATTTTAAAAGTCAGTTTGAAAATGGAGTGTACTGAAATTTTATTGCTTAAAAGGTTGATAAATATATTTTTTATAAACACTGTATGTTATGTATACTCTAATATAAACTGTATTTTTTCATTAATATACTTTCAATGCACAATATGCTGTAGATATGAATTAGGAAATATTCATGATGCTTTTACTTATAGAACAGGGCTCTATAAACGTATATATCAGTTGATATATTGTCCCCTGAATTAAAACAACCATATGGCTTACCAAATTCATTTTTAAACTAGTTTTTGGATTGTTTAAGGGCTAACAAAGCTATTGCATGCATAAGTACATCATTCTTTAAATATGAAGTAACTAGGTGAAAATAACTGGATTCTTACTTAATACCTACCTATATTTTCTGAAACAATCACTTAAGGAAATATAGGTTATAATTTTCCTGCAATTAAAGAATATAAATAGAAATCATTTTAATTAAAATATGTTCACTCTAAGGTTAAATGAATGGCATTTTTTCACTAGTAAGAGTATGCATCCCACAAATTTGTATTTTCAAACTAAGTTACAAACAGCAGTTTTGAAGTTAATTTTTATTACACTTGGTTCTGCCCATTCTGCTCCTAACATTACACTAGCATGAGCAGTAGATTCAAACCTTACAAGCATAGAAGAATTTAATAACTTTAATTTAAAGTTTTGCTTAAACCAGTGCATGAAAACTGGTCTCAGGCTATTGGCCTGGCATTAAAATTACTATGAAACATTAAATAATCTTTGTCACATAATTTATGAAATTAATGTTAGTGATTTTAATCCTAACTGGTATCTTTAATACTTGAACTTGAAACCACAAACATTAATTCAGTCATATTTTAGAACATCTAGCATCTTCTTGCTTAAGTCATTCATTTACTTAGAAGGTTAAGGGAATAAATGATACACAATACAAGCTAAATGACATGTGTTGAGCAAAAGCAAATTTTGTTGATTGAAGCTATTAGATGTACTTGCACCACAAAAGTATTGCACCAGATGCGCATGCTTGTGTTTTGCCTGGCATGTGCAGTGCGCCGCCCCATGTGAGACGCAAGGCATCAAGTATCGCATCCTGCAGTGCGTCTGGTATGGCACCAAGAAACCAGCGGGCAACGCCTGCAGAGATCAGCCTCGACCGTCAGTCATGAAGGTTTGCAAAGGCCCACCTTGCACCCACAGTAAGTCATCCCTATGTATTTGAACTCTATGAGAACATCCTTGCTGTGCACATTTGGTAGTAAAATATAAACAGGTGAGAAAATACAATTTGTTTTTTGTTTTCATTCAGCAGCATAGTTTTTAAACATTAGATACTTCGGTAAATATGTACATGTTTATTATTTCTTCTAATACCATTAGTTGATAACTGATATCCATGTTCTTCCTACAGTTACTAGTACTAAAAACACTACTTCTAAGGACAAACAATCATAGCTGTAATGTCTGAACAGCAACCTGCCATCCTACTGTTTACTCTCATACCTGTTGACTTTTAAGTTAGGTCCTTAATGTTATAGAAAGCAGACCCTAATCGATGTTTGATGCCTAAAATGTTTAGCCTGTATCCGTGATAAACATAGAATGATTTCTGCTTAACAAGAAATTATTGGAATCAATCAAATTCAAAGTTGCCACCAAATTAAATTTCTAATCAACATTTCTATACCTGGTACAAAATTGAATCGAGAATATATTGACACATTGATTCACTCACACTGTTTATTCACAGGACATGTTTCAAGAGCTCTTGCTCCTATCCTCAGCTGATACTCGACTAGTGCAAGTTGTAGTGGTTTCTTCTTTCTCCGTATTGTCAATAGATGGCGTGATGTATTTGTCAAAGATGTCCGGTGGTGGAGTTTCAAAATTCATGACTCTATGACGATTTTTGTTAATGAAGATTTTTTCCCATACGGAAAGGTCTATGGGGTGATTAACGTATTTTATTAGAGATGTTTCCAAATTGATGTCATGTCTAGTATTCAAAAAATGAAAAGCCACTGCTGATTTTTCTGCTTCACCATTTTTAATGTTTCTCATATGTTCTTTAGTTCTGATGTTAATATTTCTTTTTGTTTTTCCTATATAAATTTTAGGGCAAGTTTCACATTTGATCTCATAGATTCCTGGTTTTTCTTTGGTATTGATTGAATTTTTGGGAGGGCCTTTTAACAAATTTCTGATATTAAACCTGTTTTGAGGTGCAAGAGTTATGTTGTGTTTTGGGAAGATTTTTTGGAATTTGTTATAGGCTGATGGGTGGAAGGTGAATTTTCTAAAAAGTTTTTTCTCTTTTTCTCCTGTAGGTTCTAGGGTGGTGGTTTCTTTTATTTTCTTAGCTTTGTTGAGTCTGTTAACAGTTTTGTCTATTAAATTTGGGTTGAAACCGTTGGATATAGCTACTTTTTTATGTGTAGGTATTCTTCTTGATAATCTTCTCTGTTTAGTGGAAAGTTGATCATCCGAAAGATTAAACTGTTGAAAATGGCATGTTGGTGTTGTTTTGGGTTGAAACTGTTGTTCTTAATGTAATTATCTGTGTGTGTCGGTTTCCTGTAGATACCAAAAGTGAGTTTGTTGTTCATTTTTTTGATCTTGATGTCCAAAAAGGGGAGCACACCATCCTCTTCTGTTTCCAATGTAAATTTTATAGCTGGATTTTGTATGTTCAAAAGTTTAAGACCATCTTGTATGAGTTTTTTAGGTACTATTGCAAAAATGTCGTCAACATAGCGATACCACACTTTGAAATAATTTGGAAAAGCTTTTGTGATATGTGTTTCAAAAGCACTCATGAATAAATCTGCCAAGAAGGGAGACAATGGGTTGCCCATAGCTAGGCCCGTTTTTTGTTTATAGATCTGTCCATTAAAGCTGAAAAAATTTTGATTGATACAAATTTCTGTAAGTTGTGAAAGTTCTTCTATTTCTTCAGGTGTTATTTGTATTGATTCCAGCCATTTTTTGAGAAGTGGAATAAGCTCATTGGTCGGTATACTTGGATATAAAGAAATGACGTCAAAGGAAACTAAAGCATCTGTAGAGTTGATCTTTGTGTCCTTAAGGAGATTTAACAATTCAAACGAGTTTTTGATACTTAAATTTTCAAATTTTGTGAAGGATCTGAAGATTTGAACCAGCCATTTTGATAGTTGGTAAGTGGGTGCATCAATGTTATTAATTATTGGTCTGAGGGTAATTTCAGGTTTATGTATTTTGGGTAAACCATATATGTATGGTGTTTTTGGACTGTCTATTTTATTGTTCAATTTATCTCTTTTAGTCATGATTTTACTGTTTTTAATTGCTAATTCCACAGATTTGCATGCTTTCTTTAATGGATTGTTTTCTAGTTTAACAAATTCTTTTCCGTTTAAAAGGTTGTCCATTTTTTTGCAATTGTCTTCTTCGTCCAATATTACTATTTTGTTACCCTTGTCTGCTTTTGTGTAGACTACCGGTTTTTCATTTAAATTTTTGATTAATTTTTTATATGAATATCTTTTTGAATTTGCATTTTGAATATGATCTAGAGTTTCTAAGCACTGTGTTCTGATCGTAGATTTTTTGTTATCGGGCAAATTATATATCGCTATTTCAATGTCCGCGATATAGTTTTCAATGTTTTTTGTGTAATCTACACATGTTTTTAGGCCTTTGTTTAGAAAATCTATTTCTTTCTCCGTAAAGTTGCATGTGGATAGATTCGTTACATTGTTAGGTTTTTGACATGAGAGTAATAGATCTTGCTTTTTATGTGGATACGGTTCTTGCTTCTTTTGAAGATTCATGAATTTTTGTTTTAAAATGGCTGTTTTCTTACGCATTTTCAAATTAAGAATTGACAGCATATTATTTTCTAAGTTAGACCACATGGCCGGGTTCATACATTTCGAAATTTTTAAGTGTAGTTTGTATATTTTTAATTCTGTGGAATGTAACGAATTGTAGTGGTGGTTTATTTCCATTTTAATTACACGTTTTTCTGCTGCTTTCACCTTCCACCCATCAGCCTATAACAAATTCCAAAAAATCTCAAAACACAACATAACTCTTGCACCTCAAAACAGGTTTAATATCAGAAATTTGTTAAAAGGCCCTCCCAAAAATTCAATCAATACCAAAGAAAAACCAGGAATCTATGAGATCAAATGTGAAACTTGCCCTAAAATTTATATAGGAAAAACAAAAAGAAATATTAACATCAGAACTAAAGAACATATGAGAAACATTAAAAATGGTGAAACAGAAAAATCAGCAGTGGCTTTTCATTTTTTGAATACTAGACATGACATCAATTTGGAAACATCTCTAATAAAATACGTTAATCACCCCATAGACCTTTCCGTATGGGAAAAAATCTTTATTAACAAAAATCGTCATAGAGTCATGAATTTTGAAACTCCACCACCGGACATCTTTGACAAATACATCACGCCATCTATTGACAATACGGAGAAAGAAGAAACCACTACAACTTGCACTAGTCGAGTATCAGCTGAGGATAGGAGCAAGAGCTCTTGAAACATGTCCTGTGAATAAACAGTGTGAGTGAAGCAATGTGTCAATATATTCTCGATTCAATTTTGTACTAGTTTGTGCTTCACTGTCCCTACGCTTCTTTCAAGTTTATACTTTGATTTCTATACCTCTTGTTTGAATAGCACACTTTTCTTTGGTGGAAGGAGTGTATCTTCATCAAGTTCTTCTCTGTATGAGGTATTGACCATGTTTGTACTGTGTTCTGTGTCGCTCCACTATAAATAAATAATATGCATACACTAGTGCAGTGCAATATGTTTGGGTAAATCATCTTGGTTGTAGAAAAATCTCCACTCCCAGCCAGGAATCGAACCTGAGACCCCTCATATAGCAGGCAGGTGCTGTACCAACTGAACTACTGGGCCAGCCCAAATGCATTTTAGTACTGCCTTTTTATGCTTTAAGCAGTTATAGATGATTTCTGTTTCTATGTTTCTCAATTACTCAGCAGAAATTATTCCAAGTGTATGATTTCCATGGAGCGTAAAACTTTTTTTTTTCTGAAAGAGGCTAGATTCCAACTCATTTATGTCTGATTTGGACAGGAGTTACTGTATATTGTTGTGCCATGGCTGAGCGGTTAGACCACTTGTCTCTTACCAAGTTGGCCTGAGTTCAATCCCAGGCAACTCAAAGTGACATTCATGGTGGACAACATGGTGCTGGGACAGATATTCTCCAGGTACTCCAGTTTCCCCTGCCAGCATTCCACCAATTGTTCCATCATTTTTCTTATCATTACATCTCGCCCTCATTCTGTCATCCACTTCTCCTCTCATACCAGGCATTGGGCTGATCATGCATGCTTGATTCTCTCTCTCCCTAATCCAGAGATTCCGTTCCTCAACTCACTGCCTACGGACAAATGGGTTAAGAGGAACAAGAATACTCTGACACACTGATCTCAAGAGATCCAAAATATTTTATTACTGTTGTTATATATAAGCTACAATGCTTCGTAACAAACTGCCAGCTATTTGTTTTAAAATTGTCAAATATTTCAGCACTGGTTTCCTCCAGAATGATATGCCCGCCTCGGTAGCATAGATGGTAGCATGTCTGCCTCACGTTCATGAGGTTTCGAGTTTGAATCTCAGTCTGGGTGAGTTACCTGGATAAGGTTTTTCGTGAGTTTTTCCCTTATTCTGAAAGACGAATGTCGGGTAACTCTAAGCTCCATGGACCCCAGACGCATTGAGCACCATTTCACCCATTTCATTCACCTTTCGATATGACTAAATGTTGGAGGACATAAATTACAACAACAACTCCAGAAGGATGTGACAAAATCATAATGAAACCAATCCAGACAATTTTAAAACAGATAAATGAAGTTGGTTCCAAGTGTTGTAGTTTATTTATAATATTTGGGTTGCTTCATTGTCAGTAGCTTCAGTTTTTTACAAAATACACATTATTACTGATTTCTGAGAAACTTTGTCTTACTTTCTCTCAACCATGAGAAACTCTTAGAAATGTAATACATAAAAGTAAAAAACTGAAGCTATTAATAGTGTAGCAGAAAATAATTCAAATAAATTTCAATAATTAGTGACTAACCTTCAACCATCTTTGATATTAATGTGCATCATAACAGAATAACAGGACTAGTTTCACAAATTCATCATTTTCATAATCAGCCAATTTGTTTAATAAACAAATAAATAACAAAATAATTTAATAAAAAAATTGGCTGATGCAAATTATGGATTTGCAAAATATAATGTGAGAGTCTAAAACCTCTGAACCAGCTACACAGTATTTTGCCTATTAGTATGCTTGACACTCATTGCCAACCAATGCTATCACATAAACATGCAGTTGAAATCATAAAAGATTTTGAAAACTACTTTTAAGGGCTTTACTTTCTAGCTTTATGAAATGAGATGTTGAAATTGGCCACTGTTGTCGATACATTTTTAGCACCTCTTTAGGAAACTATCCATCACTTGCCATAGTTCATGTTGTGAAATGTTGGTAATTTCTTGGTGGATATTTTGTTTTAATTCTTCCAAGGTGTATGGTT
Organism: Mantis religiosa; assembly: GCA_030765055.1. Classification (NCBI taxonomy): domain Eukaryota; kingdom Metazoa; phylum Arthropoda; class Insecta; order Mantodea; family Mantidae; genus Mantis; species Mantis religiosa. The sequence continues at coordinate 84,418,028 of CM060951.1, forward strand.
TTAACATTTTAAGTTACCGCAGAGATAGAAATTCCAGGGGGTTAGGTTGGAGGACCAAGAGGCATTTTTTAGAGTGAAGTTTTTAAATTTGGGGAAATTTATTTGGGGAGTTGGCACACCTGTCAAAATACTGTAGATGACAGCTACAAGCATTTGGTGACAGTGCTCCTGCAAAAATACTGATAACTTGGAAGCAACATGTCCCTTAAGATCCATTTTCTCCACTCCCACCTAGACTTTTTCCCTCCTAGCTGTGGAGCTGTCAGTGATGAACATGGGGAGAGGTTCCATCAGGACATTTCTGTTATGAACCAAAGATATCAGAGCCATTGGAATGAAGTTATACTTGCGGATTACTGTTGGTCTTTGTATAGGGATTCTGTGGAATTCCATCACAAGAGGCAAGCTAAAAGATGACGAAGTCAATAGGCCACCACATGATTCTCTTCAGACACGACTATCCGCGAAGTATTTTTCCAGCAAGTTAGAACTCTTAGCATGTAATTACCAGTTAAAAAAATCAAATGCACTTTCATTTTGAAGTTTTGTTGAGTCACACTTGTTTACACTCACCTTCACTTATAATAAGTGAGGTTACTTTGGTAGATATTTATAATAAGTGAAGGTGAGTGTAAACAAGTGTGACTCAACAAAACTTCAACATGAAGAAAACTTCACTGTTAATAATGCTTCTATTTGTAATATTTAATGCACTTTCATTGTTGTTAGCATGTATGTAATTAAAATGTATCCTTTTCTCTCAATCCGTTAAGATGCAATACTTCCACCTTGTGTATATCATAGAAACTAGAGCTAATAACAATTTTTCATTATCATATTTGTTTTTCTCAACCCAAAATTAGTAGGAATTGCCTCATGAAAGGCTCAAAACATTCAAAAATTCTTTTTTGTTACCCAGTGTAATTTTTTCCTGAAACAAAATTTCAATTGTTCTCATAAAAATATTGGTCCTATGGGCTTTTGCAGAACTTTTTTGAAAAAGAGCAAAATCATGCTCTCTCTCTCTCTCTGTTAATTCTCTAAAAAAAGGGGTCAAAACTGTATTTACATATGTATGGCTGTCAACTGTTAACTAAAAAAAAATTAGCTCTATACTCTTTTTCCTCTAATAGTGCACTAAAAACCAATTTTTTCTTGATAAAGGGATACTTCATTAACAATATTAGGTTTCTGAGAGTTCCAATAACGATTATTTTGTGTCTACATATATTTATGAAGGTGGAATCAAGCCTCGTCCATGAAAAATATCTATGGTTAACTTAAAGTGTGCAAAACAAACCCACATACCCTGGAAGAATTAAAACAAAATATCCACCAGGAAATTCCCAGCATTTCACAAGGTGAACTATGACACGTAATGGCACCTAAAGAGATGCCAAAAATGTATGGTCAATGATGGTCAGTTTCAGCATCTCCTTTCATAAAGCTGGTAAGTAAAGCCTTTAAAAGTAATATGAGCTGAATCTTTCCTGGCGGCATATATGTTCTAGACGTTCTCGGGCTTCTTCCCTGAAGATGGGAGAGATGTATGCTCCCGAAACGTCGATGTCTCAACATCTGCTTACCTGGCTCGAAGCCCAAGAACGTCTAGAACCTTTAAAAGTAGTTTTTAAAATGAATGGTTTCATCTGCATGTTTCTATGATAGCAGCAGTCAGCAACAAGCGCTGAGGATGCAGATAGGCACAACACTGCACAGCTGGTTTGGAGGTTTTTGACTCTTCTGTTACATTAATATCAAAGATAAATGAAGTTTAGTATTAATTATTATCATTTATTGAACTGTAACATATATAGCTAGCATACTGAGATACTATCTTAGAATATAAGCCCACCAGCTCATGATAGGAAATAAAGATGACACTCACCGTCATATTTAGGTCTAGGCATACTATGAATTCTGACATTACACAGTAATTAGACTATAAAGACATGATTGGCAAATTTGCAACATGGAAAAATGGTGTCAACCATTGTTTGCCTAAGTAATTTTAGTTAACTTCAAAATACATGTACTGACATGTTATTCAGTGAATGTAATGTTTATTGTAGGTTAACTATGATACACTGATGTCAAAATAAGGGAGCAGAAATAGTTTTTTCTGCCTGGAGGTGGGTGCCAAGCAAATAAATTCATCTCTGATGGCACTAAAACTCTCTCCTTCTCTCTCTACTTAATCCTTGTGGTTTACAATAATTAATTGAAACTAACTGAAGGCATTGAAATCATTCATAAATGATATCAAGGTTGAAATTGACTCCTGGTATTTGGTAGATATTTCACCACTTTATAAGGCTTCATCTCCAAGATGCTTATTTAATGGTTGAATAATGCTTTTAAATAGGTCAACAATTTATCTGTATCCAACATTTATCCTGAATTATTAATGATTCATCTACCAGACTGCAGAGGTTTACAAAATTATACAGTTCCTAAATTTTTATTGCTGCACTAATCTTGAGCTCTTAATATACCTTTTCATGTACCTTTTGTTTTATTCATCACCAGGTGCTGATCTGTTCAGCAGCAGCAATGGTTTAAAATATATTAAATTATAAATTAGTCGTACTTTATACACCTTAGCTTCACTTACGTACCTATATTCAGGACATGTTTTGCGAACTATTGTTTGCATCATCAGCTCTATTGCGACTAAAGCTTGATCCAGTGGTTCTGAGTAGTTCTGGAGTTGTTGCTGCCATCGGTTAATTTTGTGATTAATTTAACTGTGGGGTTGTCTTTTATTTGTCAATACAGATAAGATAAAATCAGAAGAAAAATCGGGCAATCACAAGATAAAGTGTAATGACTGTGAAAAAATTTACATAGGGTGGACAAAAAGAAACATAGGCACTAGGAAGAAAGAACATTTCAGGCACCTAAGATACAAAAATATTGATAAGTCTGCAATAGCAGCTTATTTCTGGTCTGAAAATCATGAGATTAAAGATAGCACCAAATCACTAAAATACTTACAAAAACATAGGGAACTCTTCATCTGGGAGAAAATATACACAGAAAAGCATAAAAACCAACTAATGAAATTCGAAATCCCACCAGAAGACAACCCCACATTTAAATTCATCACAAAATCAACAGATGGAGCAACAACTCCAGAACTACTCACAGCACTGGATCAAGCTTTAGTTTAGATTAGATTTATGGTCAACCTTGGGAATTACAAGAATTCATGGTATCATCAAAGTTAATGATCATGAATACAAATAAAATAATTAATTATATACAAGTATAATAAATTACACACCCAGAAGGGGTTCATGGAAAAGTATTTATAAACTCATCAACAGAGTAAGAACAATGTTGCAACAGCAGATGTTTCACCTTGTGCTTAAATGCAGTTTCTGAGGTGGTGAGTTTAATATTATCGGGTAGCTTGTTATATAAGGTAATTCCAGACTGTCTTACGCTTTTGCTGAATAGTGATGTATTATGTGTAACCATGCTCAGTATATGCCTATTTCTAGTGAGATAATCATGTTTTTCAGAGTTGGTATGAAAATAAACCAAGTGTTTTCTAACAAACATCACGACTTCTAGCATATATAGACAAGGAAGTGGCAATATATGGAGTGATTTGAATAAACTGATACAAGAATCCCTTTGTTTCTTTCCCATTATTGTTCTGATTATTCGTTTTTGAATTTTAAAGATCATATTTTCTTTATTACAGTTACCCCAAAAAAATCACTCCAAATTTTAGTAAGCTAATGAAATGAGCAAAGTATAGATTCCTAGTCTTCAAATTTGCAATATTTTTTATGGTTCTGAACATAAAACAAAGCTGGCTTAGCTTAGATGCCAGTTTTTCAACATGCGTGTTCCATTTCAGGTGCTCGTCAATCCATACACCCAAGAATTTAGTAGTGGGTTTATAGTGCACCAATTCATTAGCTAATTTTATTTGCAGCTTATATACATTAGTATTCTGAATATGGCTGAAGGAAATGACTATAGATTTATTCTTATTTATTATTAACCTGTTTTGTACAAACCATTCCTGCATTTTTTGGTCTAAGCTCAGTATGTCAGACTTAACATCATTATCATTTCCCATTACATCTATGGAAGTGTCATCTGCAAACAGTACAACCTTATTTGGCTGTAGATGATTTGCTAAGTCATTTATGTATAGCAAAAATAAGAAAGGTCCCAGGACTGAACCTTGAGGGACCCCACAAGTTACCAAGTTAGTTGCAATAGAGCTGATGATGTGAACAATAGTTCGTGAAACATGTCCTCGATATATGTATATAAGTGAAGCTGATGTGTAAAAAATACAAATGATCTATAATTTAATATATGTTTTGCTTCACTGTGGTGTTCCAATACAGTAAAATTTCAATATAATGGTTTGAGAGTTAAAACTGTGGTATTAGCAAAAGCATATGTAATTGCATTTTTAGTTTATTACTATATGCAATGATTGAAATAATCTAAAAGAGAATACTTTGTATTAAAATATAAACATCTTTAATAAGTTTAACATAAATATATACTTTTTGCATTCTCTATCACAACACTGACCAGGTTATTCAAATATTACAGGTTTTTGTAATTATGAGAAAGTACAAAACAACAGAAAAAGTCACAAAGTAAATATAGAGAGAAGATTCAAATTATTTGGGAACATGTAAAAAACAAACAATATAAATGTTACAACATAGTTATAGGTTGCTATGAGTAAGAACTATGACACAATGAAGCACAGAATTAATATAATTTTGAGTCTAACTAGTAATCAAAATTATATTAATAGTTATAGGTATTCTATTATTTCAGCTCTATTGACATATATAAAATTAATAAGTTGGATCTTAGTTTACGGTGAGGTAATAATGTATTTTGGTTGTTGCAATCTCGGTTTAAAAAATCCTTATAGTACAACTTAGAATCTTAATAGCTTCACTATATGAATGTTTCCTTGTAGAAATGTTTTCTTTAGATTAAAAATATATCTTTGAATAAAAAAACAGTAGAAAACAAATAAATGAAAAACAAAACAAAAAATATGAGCTTGATAATTGCAAATTAAATACATATCTTATTTAAAATATTTTGCTTTTTACTTTCTCTTTCAATGATTTCTGGTATGAGTAGCTAGTTTTTGTAGTGTAGAAAATAACTTTGGTACATGAATAGTTTGCTTCCCTTTTTTTCTGTTTGTTCACAGTGTCAGAATGTAAAGATCAATCCAAGTACTGCCAAAACGTGAAGGCAATGAATATGTGTAGGGTGCATCGGTATCAATATCAGTGCTGCCAGTCCTGTCGGAACAAAGGATAGAGAGATGTATGAAATGATCATCAATTCCTGGAAGAACTAAGTTGTTTGTTTTCACGCAGCAATATTTGAATATTGTCAAGTAATCATATTTTTCTTTTATTTATTTTTCTGGGTTGAAATATTTTCTAAGTAGATACATTTGAAAGAAAAAAGTAAGAGAAAAAACAGTATTGACTTGTGCACTTTGTGCTAAGCGTAGTACATAATATGTAACTCAGCATTTTGGGGTAGCCCAGCTGAACGGTGCTAAGGCAGAAACATATGAACATTATCCTTAGTGACAGTGATTGATAAAAATGTAGGTGAGTGCACTGCATTTATGCTCAGATCATGATGAAACAAAAATCAAGAAGAGGACACAAAAGATGAAGAAGTATGTTGTGAGTGAATATTGACTGTGGAATTTTCCACTTTTAAGGAAAAACCAATATGTATTACTTGGAGCATTCCATAACACTTTCTTATACTGAGGGCTTTAAAGCTGTGAGATGATGTCCAATGTCAAAATATATCTTAACTTAATGAACATTAATAGGTAAAAAATTGCAATTCATTCTTACATATTATATATGTCTGCCATCTGTATGACCATCATAAATGTGTGGTCATATTTGTAATACCATTGGATCCTGCCGCAAGAACTCAAGTGTGTGGGGTGAATAATGCAAAGACTGAAGAAAACTGGGAAAAAGAAGAGGAAGAAGTGCTTTTTTCCCTTTAAAACTCCCTTTTCCTACATTGTTTTGTAAACTCAAAGCTCTCTTTAATTTTTAAAATGAAAGTTGTTTTCCTTATTGCTTTGATATTTGAAACGTTGCCCCTTAAGAATCCTATATTTCTGCCCAATAGTCCAAAGTGAGTGGTGAGGGAAGTGGTGGGAACACAGTATTATTTGATGCTAATTGCATCTCAAGGTGATTTCAAAAAGTGGTTGAAAGTATGTACATTACTGGGCTTTAAAGTGTTAACAGCAGTGTCAATATATTCAGTGTGCATAGAGGCGCATACAGCTGATATTTCTTTGTTCACCCAAGAATCTAATTATGGCTGTGCTAAAGCCATTCAGAGAAGCTATGCAATAAGATGTGTACAAACTGTGTAGCTTTTAATTTTCTCAGATATAAAAGGTATAACAAAATTACCATCAGTGACTGTAAATATACTACTGCCTGTACTGAGCATTCATTTTTGTATCAAAAATGAGAAATAGTGCTATCTGTAGCTAATTAATTTATTTGCTCATGTTATAACTCAGATAAAGATAGTATCCCACAATCCCCACAAAAGTTTTGCTCAATCATAATTTAGAAGCAAAATTTACTACAAATACCGAGAGGACTCACTTTTTAATATTATTTTGATAGATAACTATTTCAGTAATTGAATAAAAAAAATTTCCTTAAGGAATTAATTTTTGTTTTTGCAGAAATTTTAAATATAGCTAACCTAAAATACTTGCAGATATATATAGTAAATTTTTATTGAAAATAATAATAAAAACAAATCTTACTGCCACATTCATATTTATGATCTATGAATTTAACAAAAAATATTTAAGCATTAATTGCTGTGCAGTGGCAATAAGACAGTTAATTTCTCTTTGCACTGAAATTACCTAATGACCTGATATGAGAAAAATAATAAAACAGATGTTGTTAGGCCACCTTTCATCTTAAATTTCACAAAATGCACATTGTTCAAACTTTACATTGTAATAGCTGTTTTGCACCTCACAAAAAATTAAAATCTATTTTTTAGGTTTCTACTCACTAATTCATTTTTATAAGTTTAGTATAATTAAGGATCAGGAACTTAAAGTTATAGGAAAAGAGGGAACTTCCATAAGTTTGTAACTAATTTTCCAACATAATTGATCCTATTTCATTAATCTTTCATATAAAATATATAAACCGCACAAAATATATAAATAAGTCTACTTTAATGATTAATGTCATAACCAGTAAATTGTAAAAAAATAAACAATTTAGAAGACAGGAACTACTCTTATTTTGGCATTTCCTGAGAAAGGAAGGAATGAAATGAAGGCAAGTAAAGAAAAATTGCTATTGAGTCTGCCCAGTGATTCATTTTGCTTCAAATAAATATTGAGTTATTCATATTTACCTCCAGATTGTTTGTTCTTATAATCTGGAATTTTCTTGTAAGTCATTATACATATAAAAGAAAACATAACATTTAATAAAATTCAATGTTTATATGTTCAGACAGTAAAGCTGTTATGAATAATGATTATGGAGCTCCCATAACTGATCATTTTATAATGGCATTACATTTCTAGTCATTTTATACATATTTCTGCTCCTTTTCAACTTTTTTAACTCCACATTTTCACAGCGTCTAAACAAAACCATTTAAATAAAAAGGTGATACTATGAATAAAAAAGAAAAAATATTTTGATGATCAAGCTTTGTGGCATGGAAACACAGCTAATGTCATTGTTCATATCTATTGCAGCTGTACTCTACCACACATCTTTTAAATTGTGCTTTGTTTTCTGTAATTATTGAATTTGTAGTTAGTTTGTAGGCATGTACAGAGAAACTAAATAGATACTACTGTATTTTCTATGGCATAAAATTAATCTCAGAACTGTGATTGCTCCTTGCAGATGTTACTGTAACATTGGTTAAGAAAAAAAAGGAGTTATATGTATGAATATATTCTTGGGATCATTTGTTAACTTTTGAGTTTAAATATTCTGGACTTAAGAAACAATAACTGGATAAGCAATACTTACTGTAAATTTTGCAGGTAATGTTGATTTATTTAAAAATTATCTTGGATTATGGGCTTTTACTGAAAAACATAATTTAATTTTAATTCAAGAAAATTCTTCAAAGACATAAGCAGAAAATTTTTTGGGATTTATACATTAGAAGTTTTTGTTTTTCTTTTTTTTTGTTAGTGATGTGGAAGCTATATCCACAGCACATTTGGAAAATTCCTGGGAGAAAAGTACAGTTATTTCATACTGGCATGTTTCAATTCATTATTTGTCTATTTCTCTCTCTCTCTCACCACCCACATAGCCCATCATCTAAGCCTAATAAAAAGCATGCATTTGCTGTTATCAACTAAGAAGAATAACAACAAAGGAAAGGAAGTAACTCTATTTCATAAAAGGATGATGACTGAAAACAGTGTTTCAGTTTTAGTATATTACAAAAGGTGAACAGTTGTAAGTTAACAGAACCTTCTTTGTTTCTGGTTTTAGAAGAAAAAACAAAAAGACAGGTAAAACTAAATGGCAATGGTCAATCATATGATTATAGTACTGGGTTTAATTTACTAAAGACAGTGCTTTGTTAAAAAATGCAGAATATTATTATTTATGTTAAATGTACATATTGTAGTATATTGCATTATAGGGCAGTTGTAAATATGAATAATATATTTATGAACCAATGAACGCTTTTTCAATATTTTTTATTTTTACTCAGAAAGCAGCAGGTTAATTAATTTATCCAAAATTTGAGTAATTTTTCTTTTCACATTAGTAAATTATTTTACCATCTTGAGTGCTCAGCAATAAAATTGGAGATATAGAAATGCTGTCACAAAGACATAAACAAATTAAATACTGCAGAAAACCCTATAATTATTATTGTTGGGTATATAAGTATAATTATGAATTACGAACTTCTGAAAATATGACCTTATTTAAAAAATTTTATCCTTGCCAAAATAAAAGAATAAGAATGCAGTACCCAAATAATGTTTAACAATGTACTCATCCTCTCAAAAAAATTCTCCTCCCTAATGTTTTACATTCACATGCCTTTCTCTACTAATTGTCTACACACCCTTCCTAAAAGCTTCTTTTTCTTTCTAAGCCTTGTTAAAATGGTTAGAACTTCATTTCATTAAATTTAAAGGGAATCGATTAATGACACTAAACAACACTTACAATCTTTTAAAAAGAGTCACTTCATTACATGTTTACACATTGCAACCCTAGGTGTAAGCAGGATATGCTGAACTAAAATGATAGTGATTCTTTTTAAAAGATTAAACTAAGTGACAACTTTAAAATTCCATTCCCTCTACAGAGCATGAGAAAAAGAAAAGAAAGAAAAAAATGTTTAGGGAGTTTCCATTCAGTTGTTCACAAAATCCCGCTTATGCACCTACATATTGGCATTTTTTTTCTATTTTTCCATTCTTTTTTTAAAATTTATGTCTACAAAATACCTATTTCCAGTGATATCTTGGAATCAGATGTTTGGGTAGTTATTTCTTCTACCTAATATAGGGTAGTTAAATTATAACTGAATCCACTCGCACCCTCTCTACTGTGCGAGACAGCCAGCAGAGGCAGACAGGAATACCTTGTAACAGATGCTGGAAATATTGAGCTTCTGCTCTCACAGGCAGCACATGTCATGTAAATATGTTGTTTTCAAATGCTAGGCTTTGGCAATTAAGCCATTAGCTCTCTTGCTCTCCAATATTTCTGTGTAGTGGGTCAGGCAGGTAGGGCTTCACAGGTTAAAAGATGTTCTTCAGTCATTTCCTCTTCTTTGTTGCACAGAGGACAATTTGGACTTGTATAAATTCCAACTCATGTAAATATTCTCGCTCACTTTCTGAAGCTCAGCAGCAAGTATCTGAAGCAAGTATCTGAAGCTCTATCGCTACACACATGTGCAAACATAAAGCCAAATGATCCCGCTAAATGTGTAAATTATTGTACCTAACTTTTTTTTCTCCATCCTTAGAAAGGGGTTTCATTGAACCACAGCTTTTGTTTTTCACTGATGAATCTTGATTTATTTAACTTGGTTTCATTTAACTTTTCATTTCATTTACTCAACAACCGATACTGGATTTCAGAAAACCCTGTGCTAGTGGATTAAATGCCTCATTATGATCAGAAAATTGGAGTGTGGCTTGTGATAAGTACTATAATAATAATAGGGCCCATATTCTTTGATGGAAACAATAAATGCAGAACGATATCAGGGGTTAATTATGAGGCCACTTTCAATCACTTGAGAGAAGAGAAATCATAGTTTCAGCAAGATTCTGCAATGGCACATATGGCTGCCGAATCTCATTAAATACAGTAAGAGAGGTGCTTGATAACAGAATTAGTATTGATTTGTGGCCCCTTCATTCTCCTGACCTAACAAGTTGTGACTTTTGTTTATGGGGTTCTTTTTAAAAAACAGTGTGTCGTTCCAATCCTCATACACTACAGGAACTTAAGGAAAACATTGTGCAAGAAATCAAAAGAATACCTGCTGCTTAACTTTGGAAAGTGAGCAAGAATATTTACATGAGATATGCTGCCTGTTTCAAAGTAGGTCAACATTTCTAGCATCAATTATAAAGGTGAGGATTGGAAATCCGCCTCTGCTGGCCTAAGTTCCCCAGCAATTACCAGCCATCTCGCGCAATAGAGAGGGGCCATGAGTGGATTCAATTATAATTTAACTATCCTATATTAAGCAATAGAAAAGGTAAAAGATTTTAAATATGATGCAGCATTAAATTATGTTAATTACACTGTGTAATGCCTGTGTTATACATTCATTGTATAAAAGACAATGAGAGGATATCTCCAGCAGTTCGCTCACATAAATGCAATTGTATTGTGCCTCCAGCATTAAATTTGCATAGAACAGTATCCAATTTGTTCATAATTTTTCAGAGTTTGATCTGAAAACAACACTGTGGTGGTTCATATGCTGCTCAAATTTGGAATTTAAGCTCAAAAACTCATTAGAATAATTTCTGCTTATTTATTCTCCATATTAGTGAAACAAAGACCTATAATTATTTATATGTAGAGAAATCATTTTAATAAATACTCTTAACAAGAGTAGTTAACATTAAATATTTATAACAATGATTAAAACAAAATATTCATTTCTGCTACAGATTTTCCTTCAAATAACATTAACTGCATGTATTTCTTACTGTATGCTCTGTGATATCATTGCGAGCATCTTGTGTTCTCAGCAGAAAGGCAAGCATACACTATGAAGCAAGTAGACGTGTTGAACCTTTAGTGACCATTAGTGTTACATTGATGATTTAATAGGGAATAATATGGCTCCTAATTATGATTAAGGTACATGCTACTACAAGAAAATAATTCTGTTATATGTTTGACATTCATATCATTCATATTACCTTAATTAATAAATATTATCTTACAAATTTGATTAAAACAAAAACTGAACGTACTAAGAGTATTTACTTCCTAATGAGTTACATTAAAGCAATAAAATACCTGTGTATTCTGCAAATGAAAATATACCAAGACCAATTCAGAAATGTAGAAACATAGCTGAAGATGAAGCTAAGAATTAGCTAAGTTACATCACATTCTTTTGAAGTGTATTTTCACTCTTTTTTCGGGACTTCTGGATTCATTTTGACTTGCCAAGGTACTCAATATTTGGACAATTTGTAACTTAAAACTTCACTTATCTCATAAGAAATGATGATACTTTTCATATAAATTGTCCCTGATCGCGGTTTCATGTAACACTTTTACACATCTTCAGCCGGAAACATCAAAGCTGTCGCCATCGTTGCAAACACTAGATGTTAATATGTTCTTGTTAGTACTACCAAAATTTGAAAATAAAACAAATTTAAAAACAGAATCGACTGCCGGTATTTCAGAATTTATTACACAATGTTTCTTTTTTAAAATAAATATCTTTTCCCAAACCGTTAAATCTTTGGACCATTTGATTGTTCTAATAATTTAACTTTGTTTCCAGCTGAAGATGTGTAAAAGTTTTACATGAAATCACAATCCCGGACAATTTATAAGAAAATTATCATCATTGCTTATAAGATAAGTGAAGTTTTAAGTTACAAATTGTTATATTTGTATATATTTGTTAGCTTCACTATTAATAACTTCATATTTTACGTATTCCCTAATGAAGTTTGCTAATTTTCATGAGAGAAAAGCTTCTCACTTATGTATGTTGAACCAAACATACAGAATAGCTGAGTGGACAGTTTGGATATTTTTGGAAACCTTGGTCATGGGAACTGTTTTTTGAACTCAAATTCTGAAATAATATGAACAATCTCCATTTACCCTAAAAAATGTCATTCAAAAATAATTATATTTTCCATTTCTACTTTAACAGCAATTTGTGAACAAATGCAAAACTTATCAAGATTCATGAACATTGGGTCTATATTTTAGATCAGGCAATAATGCAACAAAATGCTCCACATTATGAAGACTGAACAATTCTGATTTGTAATCCCAGTTAACAAAATATTGAAAAGTTTTGCATTTATCAAAGGCAGTGGCCCAAAGAGAGAAACAGGTGAGTTCAGATTCAGTTATAAATATTCTGATTGTTCTACATTTCTGACATTTCATGTGAGCAATTATGGTGGTAACTGCTGATCATAAGCATCATGGCAGTGTATGCACCTGGCAGCACTCAAAGTTGCACTCCTCCTCAGATCTCTGCTGCAGCTGGTCTGCCATCTGCTACCTCTTTTCTCCAGCTGTTGTGATATGCGCTCAGTTGCATGAAATCTTATGTGTTCTTAGGGTATAGGTTGAAGACAACACAGTTTAGCAGAAGATACGATCTTTGATAAAATGCACCTTGTTTACAGTTTCTTATTCAGATAAGTAGACCTACACACATTCAGAGATTGTAAGTAATTAATTAATTTTTCAGCTGTGGCCCTGTACAATAGGATGTTATGGCTGAAAAGTGAGAGTTCTTGTCAACTTTGTAAGGATTGAAAGTTTGTGTCAAGTCATGCAGGAATCTCTTTTAACCTGCATTTCTGCAATTTTTAAAAATCATTCTCATGTCCCAAACCTATTCTTTAACTGGGTGGAACATCCTAGTAAAATGCTGTCAATTCCTGGCAATTTACAAAAATGTGGCTTTGTCATTGCTTGAAAAGATCCTCGCACCATGTATCAGAAAGAGAAAAATTAGATTTCTCCTTGCTAAGCTGACTCTTGCCATAACACTATTTTGCAAATACAATAGCGACCCTAACAAACATCTGACTTTTTGTACCACATCCGAAAGCCACTTTATAGGGTGCACAAAAAGTCTTTGCAATCTTGGAACCTGTCCAGGTTTACATACAAATACCACAATAGATAAAACATTATGTTTTACTGACAAAAATGATGAAATATTACCTTATAATATACAGCTATTGAAATACACTCTACATTTTCATATAGGGAGTTTATGTAAACATTTAACATGGGTAAAACCTCTCCTGTTTCACAATTTATTGAATATATAAAGGGTATCTTAAAACTTTTGATGCCAATAGGCTCAACATAAAAATACAACTGGGCTTAAGTGAAGGATTTATTGTGGAAACCAAAAACTTTCTTTGTTTTTTCCCTGGAGGGGATTCGCCACTGTGACTAGTCTTGGTCTATTGTACCTTATGCCCCCAAGTGGGGCATCCCCAGAAGGAAGAATGAGGTGAGAGGAAACAGAGGATGGCCGTCACAAGGAGCCACAACAATGCAGAGGGCAGAGTCCCCTATATTTTGACTTAGATGAAAACCTCCTCCAGTAGGCCAGGACAACGAACATTCCCCCAATACTATGGTCCGGAGACTGTTCCTGCACTCGGTTCGGAGACTGGCAACCGACCTACCGGAGGAGGAAGTGGATAACTCGGAGCATGTCATCCCTCCATGCACTGCCAAGACTTCCGCCGACACTTTGACCCTGAAAGAGACTACCAGATGAGAGATGATATGAAATAATGGAGATGAAATGGAGGGACAGGAAATTTGGGGGATGTAATTAACTTATCCAGCATTTGCCTAGTGACCCGGGAAAACTCCTGAAAAAACCCATGGATCAGGTAGGTCAGCCATGGCAATCAAACTCAGGCCTCCTGAATGCAGGCCACAGATGAAACCACCTGAGCCATCCCACTGGTAACAACTTTCTTGTACTATTTTACACAACTTTAAAAATGTTGAATAGTATATTTTGGATTGGTATATATGTACACCTAATGATTTACATTTTTCAAATGTTATTTACAGATGTCCTCTTTTACTTCATGAAATATATAATTCTGAATATAGCCTTACTTATATCAACTATAATGAAGGACCACTTAAATTCACTTAGTCAACTAGATACAGTTTTAATAATTTTTTAGGTGTTATTTGCTGTAATGTTGGTATCAAAAGCTTCAAATTCTTAAATTGAGTAGGCATTGGTGAAGCTAGAATAATTGAAATAGTCACTCAGTAGTGGATATAATAGTGAAACAGGAAAAGGCCTGCTAATTCCTTGTCAGTCACTTGCATACAGGCGACTCAGCTGGAGTCCTTTACTCTCTTTTGCTAAGGAGATATGGGATTCTGACTTTTGAAACTATTTGGTTGAATTAAGATACTGCACTCACACTGCTAGGTTTCACACGTTAATGTGCATGGTGTCAAATTTGGAATGGTGTATTGGCATATTCTTGGTTTTTTACTGGCCTTGTAGCTACTTATCTTCTTGAAGAGGATCTGTTTCATCAGTAGTAGCATTGGCCCCTCTTCAATACCTGCCTATAATAGATCCTTTGCAAGAGTCTACAGGTAAGGAAAAGGTCAGTCTAAGGTCATACGTAAGGAACAGGATATGAGTGAATACTAGTTCACCTTGTTTTTTTGCAATGGACCTGATGTACAGTTGTTATACCTTGTTATGCTCAGTTTACCTGAATCTCCTCTTTGGACATATGGTCCAATGCACTAGTGTTTATCACACTAACGCAAGGAGTTTAGAGTTCTATGCATTTCTGTACACACCAGATAGCTTACGAGCATATTGGCTTTAATAATTTTCACAGTTTGGGTTACTGAAAGAACTTCAACCAGCAGCATGCCATTGCAAGATCATATGCACGACTTCACAGAACCAGCATTTTTGTCTGAACCTTCTGAATCATAATGGGTTCACCGAAGTAAACTTTTGATCCTCCTCAGTTCTATTAATTTAAAGGTGTGATTCCCTAGCAGCAAGGCATTGAAGAGAAATGTCTGGCACATGCACAGTAGAGTTTTTATACTTGCGCTGCTATCTAGCATGTTTTTGAGTCGACAGTCTGGGTACCATTAGACATCAAGCACTGGTGTGTATATGAGACAAAATGTCATGTATTACTGCAGAAGACAATCTCCTAATTGAGCTAGTGGGGCACCATAGTAATTGTCTTTATGGCTTCAAATGTGAAAATTACAAAATAGGCAGCAGGGAGAAAGTTTGGGGGCAAAATATTGAAACTAATCCAAGTTATAAACTGAGCATATTTAATGACTGCCTTTTTTACTCACAATGCTTATTATTTGTGTCAATACAAAACAAGTTTGGCCTGTGTACATGAATTGTTATAATTGCATTGTCCAATTATTATTTATTAATAGCCATGGAATACACACATTACAAATTTTGTGATTTTACGGTTGACAGAGTAATCCAAACCTATAACAATGGTTATGTTATGAAATGGTTATGTCATAAAAAACTTTTTTTTGCATATATTAAATGATTTAGCAAGATTTACATTATCAGTAAGCTTTGGTCTATGTCTTATGGTTTACAAGTTACAAATAATCCATTCAGAATGGTGGTAACTTAGACTGTTTCCAAAAACGAAGGATATGTTTTTATGATACAAGACATTAAACATGCTGCATTTTAATCAACATCATTAGAACCATTTTTGAGAAAACAAGGAAAGTGTTTCCATATGAAGGGTACTTTGAGATAGGAAATTTTCTTGAAGTCATTGTATTGCATCCTTGGAGAATGCTGAATTTATTCAATCAATTTTCAGTTTTTGAGTTATGTTGTTTTCATTGTCTTACATGGAGCAGTTTCCTAAAAATGCTACTTTTTGTATTTAGGGTACCTCAAAACGCATATTTACATAAAAGTGAAATCTTGGAATTAAATTTTTGGGTGGAATGCACTAATTCCTGTGCTTACCATAATAACCAGTAAGGAAAGAAAAACTCCAGTAAAATAATAATAATTTCTATAGCAATGAAAAAACAACCTGTTGGCTTTTGCACATACATAGAGAAATCATTTTGACATCTTAAAACAGAATAATAATCAACATTAAGTATTTTGAATAGATAAGAGTCAAACTGCAACATTCAATGCCATGGCTGAGATTTGGATCAGGACGGCACATTGGCCATGGTAGCTCAATGGGTAAGAGCGACTGGGCAGAAACCAGGAGATCAATGGTTCAAATCCCGACCATGGCATTGAATTTTTCAGTTTGACTTTATCTATTCAAAACCTTAGCCTATACACGGCTAGTGTAAAGAAATGAGTAATTTCCATCGAATAACTTAAATAATAAGAGTTGAACGATGAAGCCTGGGACTCAAGTACTTACAATAGTAAGTCGCCATGAACGACGTATCTTGAATACGAGAGCCCTTAGTGGTTTACTGGAAAATATATATGAGTCAACTGGAGAATTTAATGTCAGGACAGCATGTTGGCCATGGTAGCTCAATAGGTAAGAGCGACTGGACGGAAACCAAGAGATCCATGGTTCAAATCCCGGCCATGGCATTGAATTTTTCAGTTTGACTATCTATTTAAAACCTTAGCCTATACATGGCTAGTGTGAAGAAATGATTAATTTCCATTGATTAACTTAAACATTAAGTATTACCTAATTAATATAAAACACAAATTTCCACTGAAATACTTTCAATTTTGTAGCAATTTATTTGCCATAACATGTTCCCAGTAGTTGGTTTTACATTCATCTTAGTCATTGTTACTTGTAGCCCTTAGCTTCAGCAATGTGCTTGACAACTGGTGAGTTTGTTGCCACAACAGTTTATGACTAACCAGATAAGGATTTTCATTTCGCCCATGATAATATAAATAAATAGTTTGTTTCTTACATCCTTCAAATTATGGGTTTCACTTTATGGCTTTGTTACTCAAAAATTTTGGCCCTACTCATTGCAGAATTTTTGTGATCTTTAAATGCAATAATACTCTATATACTCTATATATTTAACCCTCTACCTGTGAAACATTTTAAACACCAAGAAAGCATTTATTCGTTAGTTACCTTCATTCTTAATTATTTAACGTTGTTATAAATAATTATTTTATAAAGCTAACATTTTCTCAAATACTCTCACACATTTAAGGATGAGAGGTATAGCATTGTACAGGAAGGAGGGCAAAAGTTTTTGTATTAAGGTTGTCAAAGTTATCCAGATTCCTCTAAGGTGATTGAATTAAGGAGCTGGACATACAATGCATTTAAAATTCAGCACCTATCAGTTCTCATACTGACACATGAAAATATGCTTTCATCTTAAAGATTAAGTGTTCAGGTCAAACCCATACAGAAAGTACGGATTGAAACAAAACATTTGACAAGAACTTCAATCAAATTAAATCAGTAGAAATTAAATTACTGATGTCAGTAGTGCATGTAAGCTCAACAAAAACATTTGTAACAATCTCTGTAAGGGGTAAGTACTGCATATTTCACAATATAGTTTCTTCCATGTTGATCCATGTGTCTAGAATCGGTAATCTCAATAAGTAGCTAGGCTACAGTTTATTGGTTAATAGCTCCAAACTGAGGCCAAAAAAATGAGTGGTACTTGCTGAAATTGACTGTATATTCATATAATTTGTGAGCAGATAACAGAACAAAAATTGCAAAACAAAGCACTATATGATATGCATAAGATGCTACCTAAACCTCAAAACACATCTACCTGTTTATTCTTCTCTTGCATTATGTCTTCTCTCCTTTCCGTTCCTTCCTTCCTCTCCTTCTCTCTCCACAGAGAGACTGGACTGGACTAAACTGTTTAACGGAGAGGATTCATCTTGGAGGTCCAAACTTGGTCTGTTGTACCTATGCCTCCAAGTGGGGCATCCCCAGGAGGAAGGATGATGCTAGAGGAAACAGAGGGCAGCCGTCCCAAGGAGCCATGACAGTGCAGATGACAGGGTCCCTATAATTGACAGGTTGGAAATTCCCAGGCAAGCCAGTACAACCAGCATCCCACCCTACAGTGGTTTGGAAACAGCACCACCAGACTGGGTTTGTAGACAGAAGACCGCTCTACTGGAGGAGAAATTTTCACCAGAAGCATATCTTCCTGCCATGCAACACCAAGGCTCCTGCTGACACTTCTACCCTGAAAGAGACCACTAGATGGGGGATAATATAAAATGATAATGGGTATGAAATGGAGGGACAGGGAAACAATTAACCTACCAAGCATTCGCCTGGCAACCTGGGATAACCCCTGAAAAAACCCATGGGTCAGGTAGGTTGGCCACGGGAATCAAACTCAAACCTCCTGAATGCAGGCCTCAGACGAAACCATCTGAGCCATCCCACTCAGTCCCTCTCCCCATACTTGTTAGAGACATTTTATCATCCTTACATCAAAACTGTTAGGGTGTAAGTAGTCCTCAGCACAATGAAATTTTCAGTAAATAGTTATAAGCATGACTGATAAACTAATATTGTCTTCTGAGGTACACCATCCAATTTATCTCAATAGTAAGCAATGTTTGAAAGCATTTTACAGTTTATTATGTAGAATCTGTTTTTGTTAATAAAAATGTTCAAAATTCACTCATGTTACGCTAAATTTTTAGAAAATACATTGTGCAGATAACACAATAATTCTCATGACTATGTAGAAAATGAAGCTAGCTACAGTGAAGCAATGTATATTATACATGTTGTATTAAATATGTTGACGATATTTTTGCTATTGTTCCTGATGAACAAATAAATGATGCTTTAAAATTACTAAACTTACAAGATAAAGCTATAAAATTCACATTTGAAACTGAAATTGATGGTTTTCTTCGTTTTTTGGACTTGAAGATAATAAGAAATAATAATAAATTGGATTTTGATATTTATAGGAAATCTACTCACATCGATAATTACATAAAAAATAAAAGTTGAACCCTTTTCCACATACATTTCCTGTTTTTAATAGTTTGATATATATAGATTAATAAATATACCCCTGAATAAAGAAGAATTTAATAAAGAATATAAACATATTATTAATACTGCTTTAATTAATGGTTTTAATAAAGATTTTATGCAAAAGAAGATTGAAAAATTTAAATATCAAAATACTGTTAATGATATTTCTACTCTTAAAAACTAAAAGACGATTATAATTTTTAAAAATTTACTTACCATCCTTGGTTTAATAAACAATTTCAAAAAGTTTTTAAAGAGTTTGATATAACTTTGGTTCCTCAAAACAAATATAGTATTAAAAATTTACATTTCTCAAAAAAAGATGAAATTCCTAATAATAAAAAAATCTGGTATTTATCAATTTGATTGTTTCGATTGTGTTCGAGTTTACATTGGTAAGATGAAATGTAATTTAGAAACCAGAGCGAAAGAACATTTTCGTAACATTAAGTATAAACAAACAGATAAATCGGCCGTAGCAGATCATGTTTGGTCATTTAACCATAATATAAATCCTGAAGTTAAATTATTAAAACAATTAAATGTCCCGATAAACAGAGAAGATTATCAAGAAGAATACCTACACATAAAAAAAGTAGCTATATCCAACGGTTTAAACCCAAATTTAGTAGACAAAACAGTTAACAGACTCAACAAAGCTAAGAAAATAAAAGAAACCACCAAAACCACCACCCTAGAACCTACAGGAGAAAAAGAGAAAAAACTTTTTAAAAATTCACCTTCCACCCATCAGCCTATAACAAATTCCAAAAAATATTCCCAAAACACAACATTACTCTTGCACCTCAAAATAGGTTTAATATCAGAAATTTGTTAAAAGGCCCTCCCAAAAATTCAATCACTACCAAAGAAAAACCAGGAATCTATGAGATCAAATGTGAAACTTGCCCTAAAATTTATATAGGAAAAACAAAAAGAAATATTAACATCAGAACTAAAGAACATCTAAGAAACATTAAAAATGGTGAAACAGAAAAATCAGCAGTGGCTTTTCATTTTTTGAATGCTAGACATGACATCAACTTGGAAACATCTCTAATAAAATATGTTAATCACCCCATAGACCTTTCCGCATGGGAAAAAATCTTCATCAACAAAAATCGTCATAGAGTCATGAATTTTGAAACTCCACCACCAGACATCTTTGACAAGTACATCACGCCATCTATTGACAAAACGGAGAAAGAGGAAACCACTACAACTTGCACTAGTCGAGTATCAGCTGATGATAGGAGCAAGATCTCTTGAAACATGTCCTGTGAATAAACAGTGTGAGTGAAGCAATGTGTCAATATCTTCTCGATTCACTTTTGCACTAATTTGTGCTTCACTGTCCCTACGCTTCTTCCAAGTTTATACTTTGAGAGAGAATGCTGCTAATACATAAGAAAAAGCGCCCCCCTCTCTGCTCTATGGAGTCTGCCAAATGATTCCTGGAGGAAACAGTGGGGATGCCTCCCTCAGTAGCGTTGATGGTAGTGTGTCTGCCTCATGTCCAAGAGGTCCCGAGTTTGAATCTCGGTTAGGGTGAGTTATCTGGATAAGGTTTTTTCCGGGATTTTCCCTTATCCTGTTAGATGAATGTCAGGTAACTCTATGCTCCATGGACCCTGGACTCATTTGAGCATCATCTCACCCATTTCATTCATTATCCAATATGACTTAACATTGGAGGACGGCAATTACAAAAAAAAAAAATCATGGGGACAGTGCATGCTGCTGTTAATGAATGCTTTGATAGACTTAGGTTCTGTATCATAGCAAAAGGTGCTCATTTTGAAAAATAATATGTGCTTTTAGTACAGAATATTCAAATTTTTATTAGTCTTAGATTCTTACAGATTTTTTTACTTCGGCAGTACAGATTCAATACATATAGCTATATTCAATGCTTTAATTCTATAAAATACACTATAGTTAAATAATTCTTATTTACAATTCGTTAAGGTTATACTGACATTTGAATATAAGGAATTTTTTCAGTTGACATTTAAATATTGTGCCAGTTAACACTTTTAGCAGGTAATTTATTATACAGTTTAATTCCCATCACATTGGCATCTTTTTCAGATACTTGTTTAAAATTTGCAGATTTATGGTAATCAGTTTCATTTCTGATATTATAAGAGTGCTCATCATTATTTTTGGTTAAGGTTTATCATTAGAGAGCAAAATCACTAACAAAATCACTATAAAAAATATGTTTGCCATGTTTCATAGTCAAGTTAAAAAGTAGTCCAATAAATTGTTGCCACCATAAAGAAAATTATAAATAATTTACTTTATATATTAAAGTAAAACCAAAGTTTGTTTATAATCTTCTAATGTTGGAAAATGCATTTCTTACAGTCTTCATTGTAAATCAGGAGCATGATACTGTGTTCATTTAAGAACCAGTATTTACTGTCAGTTAAATTGAGTAATGTTGATAACTCATTGGGGCTGATACGTTTTCACAATGTGAAGCCACTGCTTGCAAAGCTTTGTGTTTGGCATGGACCACATCTGTTCCAGAACATACCAACTTACATCTGTTGGGTCCACTATGTACTGATTGTCTGGATACTGAAGATGGGTATATGCATTCATTACTAATCTTTGCACCAGGCGAGCGCAGATGCATATCTGGAAAAATGCAAAAAAATCATTTTACATTAATGACAATGAAATGGTTACAAAAGTTAATGATTAAGTAGAACCTTTATCATTAAAACATTTATGTGATAAAGCTTCATTGTTAAAAGTCTCATATCATCACATTCACTGAGATAGATAATTTACTTTATTATTTCTGTTGTATTCTATCAACTAATCTAGATCAAAAAAGGTAATGAAGTCAAGTGAGTTCATCCAAGGAGAAGTGTCTAATTTCCATTTACATGGCTATAGTGAAAAAACTGAGCAACTGACATGCATCTGAAGTTTCTAAATCTCTCAGATTCTGAGCAGAAACCCTTGTCCTTTTAACTTGAATGAATCTTGTGTTAAGACTACTTAATTCGGAGGAATCCCACACGAAAATGTTGCTTAGAAAAAGAGAAAAACAATGAAATACCTTTCTTAGACTTGAAAATAATCAGAAAACATATAGCACTAGAATTGGTTATATATAGGATAGTTGTTGTTGACTAATGGCACTGGGGATTAGTTGATTTGCATCATCTTCCCCCTGGCTTCCCAATATAAAGCCTGTAGGTTCTCACTTTTGAGACCATTACATTTGTCCAAATGGTGTTTGTTCATGATGACATCCTCTTTACAGATAACATATAGCACTAGAATTGGTTATATATAGGAAAGTTGTTGTTGACTAATGGCACTGGGGATTAGTTGATTTGCATCATCTTCCCCCTGGCTTCCCAATATAAAGCCTGTAGATTCTCACTTTTGTTTGTCCAAATGATGTTTGTTCATGATGACATCCTCTTTACAGATAGTGCACTTGGGTGTAGGTATGCACTGTATTTTATAAAGGTGTACTGCAAGACAATCATGGCCAGTTTCCATTCTAAATACGCTGCAGTTTTTCTTGGCAATTTTTGTATGTCAGTTTTATCTCCGATGTTCTTATAATCTTTGTCTTTTAGTTTATCTTCTACATCAAGTCTCTGCTGTCTTTTAAAATGTAGCTTAATGTCGTTTAATTTTTTATTAATTTCAATTTGTCTTACAGGTTTTATATTTTGAATTGCACTTTTTTTTGCTAGTTGGTCAGCATGTTCATTACCTGAAAGCCCCACATGGGCTGGAATCCATTGCAGGGTGACATGGTTTCTTGATTCAACAGCTTTAATTCAACTTATTTCCTTGATGTTTCTTGTTGTTTTGTTTTTATAATTTACAATCCCATCTATGGCCGATTTTGAATCTGTTAAGATAACTATGTTTTGCTTTATGTACGGTCTGTACAAGATGTTCTGCAGTGCTGCTTTTATGGCTGGTAGTTCTCTGTCATAATGGTTTGAAGTTTTGTCTAGTGTTAGATACTGTGCGAAATGTTTGCAGTATACTCCTGCACCAGCATCTTGTTTGTTAATAAAGAATCTATCTGTATATATTTGGAGCCATTCTTTTTCTGGATATATTTCATTTTCTGTGGCTATTGCTATTGCTCTCATTTCATCTGGTGAATTGTTTCGCTTATGTATTGTATATTACAGATCATTCTTATAATGTATATCAATATATTCTGTTGGGCCCGTTTCCTCTATTGTTGTTATATTTGTTGCCATTATGTTCTTGTGTTTTGAGTCATTGATATATGTTCTGAAGTTTGTTTGGGTTTTTAGGTTGCTTATATTATCCGCTGTGTGATAATACTTGTCTATTTCTGTTAATCTGCAGTTTTTGTGCTAGGGTAGTTGCCTTTAGTTCATGTTCCAGTTCTATGGCCATATTTTTTGTGAAGCTTTGTAGTATGGCAATTGGTGTTGTTTTTACAGCTCCTGTTATTATTCTTAGTGAATTGTTTTGTGAAGTTTCTATTTTCCTTTTGAGTTTCTTGTTTACTGTTGCCAACAGTTCTCCTCCAAATAGTAGGTTGGGTTTTATGTATGTTTTATATGTGTTATTAAGGAGGTCCATATTTCCACCCCATTTTTTTCCTCCTAGGCATTTTAAAATGTTTTTTTTTTTATCTTATTTGTTACATTGTTTACGTGTTCTTTCATTGATAGTTTCCAATCTAGATATGTTGTTGTAGATAATAATAACACATGGCGCGACAGCCCTTAGAGGGCCAAGGCCTACCAACCCGACTGCCGGCCTCATGCCCACTTACGCATGGCAGAGGTGGGCGATCATCCAACCGATACCGGGAGGAGATGTGGTCAGCATCTTGGCATCCCCCACCTGGAATGTTGGTTTCCATGACCAGGGCCGCTTACCTAGCGTAAGCTCCTCACTTTCCTCATGCTGCTGAGTGGGCACCGGTCCTATACCCGGGACCTAAAATCTGCATACCATGGGTGGGATCGAACCCGGGTCGCTTTCTGTGGCCAGGGACCAAGGCATGCTGCCTTAGCCCGCTATGCCACGGTGCAGGACTGTTGTTGTAGATGCTTCTTGTAAATTTTTGTTATTGATTTGCAGACATAAATTTTCTGTTTTGTGTTGCATTGTGAACAGTTTATATTGGGTTTTTTCTTTGTTTATCTCCATATTGTTATGGTTAGTCTATTTTTCTAATAATTGCATTCTCCATTGTTATTTGTAACTTTTTATAATGTTTCCCAGAACTTATATTCTTTTCCGAGGTCGATATTATATATAGGAAAGTAACACATAGAAAATTTCATAAAATAGAATGAACACAACACAAGCACACTGTTATCAACAGTTTAACTTACAGGCTTGTCAATATCCCCTTAATATAATGGAATATATCAAAGAGTACAACCATATGGTTCACATTGCAGAATGGATTCAGTGCTGAATTGGTCAAAAAGAAAATTGGTAAATTCAAAAGACATCAGAGATGTAGACAAATAACTACTCTTTCTCTAAAGAAGAGCTAATACCAAAGCATTTCCTGACCTTGAGTACTTCGAAGATAGGATTTTATCCTCTTCATTGCAGAGTATGACGTTTCAGTGAATGAACTAATTCTGGGATGGTGATTACTAAAAGGACAAGTTTATGTAGTTCAGGAAATAAAGACACTAACTCCGCTTCTGTCAAGTACTGATGTAATTTCGCGATAGTGTCCTTCAGCATCCGAATGTCTCTGAATAGCACATACAATGCACTTCTCTTCACGTGACAAAATCTGTCAGTGCTTCCTAACTATTTATTTATTCATCCTTTTGATCATAGTACATGATATAGGACACGTAAAGTACTTATAACTAAAAATTATACAGTAAACATTTACACAACACAAGTTTAGAAATGAAAATTCAGAAACTGTATATACAATATAACAATTTATCTGTAGTTGATATTAAAAAAAAAAAAAAAAAAAAAAAAAAAAAAAAAAAAAAAAAAAAAAATCACCTGTACTATAAAAACAATGTTCTAACAGGAACTTTTTCACACAGTTAGGAAGTGCAGATATTGTCAACCTAGTATAATAAATTACACACCCAAAAGGGGTTCATAGAAAAGTATTTAAAAACTCATCAACTGAGTAAAAACAATGTTGCAACAGCAGATGTTTCACTTTGTGCTTAAATGCAGTTTCTGAGGTGGTGAGTTTAATATTATCGGGTAGCTTGTTATATAAGGTAATTCCAGAGTGTCTTACGCTTTTGCTGAATAGTGATGTATTATGTGTAACCATGCTCAGTTTATGCCTATTTCTAGTGAGATTATCATGTTTTTCAGAGTTTGTATGAAAATGAACCAAGTGTTTTCTAACAAACATCACGACTTCTAGTATATATAGACAAGTAAGTGGCAATATATGGAGTGATTTGAATAAACTGATACAAAAATCCCATTGTTTCTTTCCCATTGTTGTTCTGATTACTCGTTTTTGAATTTTAAAGATTATATTTTCTTTATCACAGCTACCCCAAAATATCACTCCAAATTTTAGTAATCTATCAAAGAGCTGTGAGTGTTTCCTGAAACCTAGGAAGCATAGTATAATGATATTCAAGGTTATGAATGCATAAACACAGAAATATTCAGTACTGAATGAGCTCGCAGAACTGGTCACTCAAATCTAAGTAGCTGTCATTGTCCGCAGCACCACAGATATTCACAAATAAATTTTGAAAATGTATCCAGAGCAAATAAATTATATTTTGGCATGAATTTTCTTCTTTTTCTCTTGACATTCTTTGGGTAACGATGCCTCCAGCACTTCATCCATGCTTTGCCACTGGTTACATTTAAATAAACCAAATGATCACTAGGTCATTTGTGCTCACTTAATAGTGAGCACAACTTTATTGTAGTAGCTTGTGATAACACATGTTACAGGAGAAGAATGTAGCCAAGCCTTACACAGTATGTAACGTCTATCACAGACTTCTATATATGCAATAAAGTAAGCAAAATGTTATGTATAATGAGAAAATGTATAACCAAAACACCTGTTACTGAGCTAAAGTTTAGTGAACAAAGCATGATGTCTAAAACAGTTAATGTATATCTGCCAAAACAGAAGTGAATAAATGTAGTTCAACTATGACGCAAACAACAATGATGATAATAAAGATAATAGCAATAATAATAATAATTAATGATAGATGCTCGCTTACCTTGAGCATATGCAGTTCATGTTCTGGTAGTGCTCGCAGGGTACTGTACCCAGCAATAACATATCCTACAGCTTCCAGTGGATCATTTTCTTGCTTGGGTAGCAATGTTGCATAACATGCAGTAATTGCAAGTTCAAAAAGAAGGCATGAATATTGTGAATCCCCAAAATCCAGTACTGCATCTATATCCCAAGAGCCATCTGGTAGATTGCAAACTATAATGTTTTGCTCATTTAAATCACCATGGATTATCCCTATAAAAAGGAAAAAGAATTCTATAAATGCACTCGGAAAGGATGCAAATAAACGTTAAGCTATATTACACCTTACTAGGTGTACGCAGCCAATTTGAAATATCAATGAATTATGCTTTCGAACAACATTAAATCGACTTTTATTATTATAACTCAAAAAGTCTGGCATATGGAGTCGTCTACAGATTAATCTGTCAAAGGGGTGAATCTCCTGTTGGTACCCTGAAAGGTGAAAACAATTTTGCACTGCCAAATGTGATAGATACAATTTATTTTCTTAGAAAATGCACACACTGCCATGAAGCAAAAAAATACAAAATACTGATAACTATGGAAGAAAATAGAGTCAATATGTATCTTTTTACTTATAACAGTGAAGCTCATATAAAATAAATCCTGCATTTCGGAGAAGGATGTTTGGTTGGGATTTACAAGTTTCTGTGAACTAAAGATTATGTATAATTGACTGAAAGTACTTTTAATAAA
Source organism: Mantis religiosa (assembly GCA_030765055.1). Lineage (NCBI taxonomy): Eukaryota > Metazoa > Arthropoda > Insecta > Mantodea > Mantidae > Mantis > Mantis religiosa. Next base: position 84,445,339 of record CM060951.1, read on the forward strand.
TCCAACAACTCAGTGTAGATTCACATGTTTTTATTGTCAGTCATTGTTTCCGTCATCATAATAAAATCGTTGTGGGAAATTTCAGATGTTGTCATTACATGTTCTTGCATTAATACATTTTGCACAGGAATGATCTGTTTATATATTCTTCAAATTGTTTTATTTTTGTTTAAATGCTATTTTAAGTCTTTATAGATGTCTTATAGAAGCTTCCTGGCTTGGTTCGAACTGTATTCTGTGCTTTTATGAAATGTTAAGTGTACAAGAAAAAGCTGAATGCGTCGTCTAGTTGGCGGAACACATTTGTTATTGTGAAACGGCAATTGAGACGTGATTAGAACAAACATCATCCACTAGGAGGAGTTTAAGGAAACCAGCAGTTTACAAAAAGGAAAATCAACAGGAAGGCCCAGAACATGAGAAGAAAATGTCTAAATGGTCTGACAATCCTTTGTTCGCAGTGCTCAGAAGCCGTTCCACGTCATAGTCAATCTTAAATATTAAAAGCAGAAGCATTATTAACAGTGAAGTATTCTTCATATTTAAGTTTGAATTTATGAGTCACTATGTTTACACTCAGTCTTCACTTACTTGTTGTTGTATAATTGAAACGTTTTCAAGATCATTCGATCTCATCATCAGCTGTTTGGTGACTCACCAAACAGCTGATGATGAGATCGAATGATCTTGAAAACGTTTCAATTATACAACAACAAGTAAGTGAAGACTGAGTGTAAACATAGTGACTCATAAATTCAAACTTAAATAGTCAATCTTGTTTCACATAAGCTTGTCCCATATCTCTTAACAGTCACGTGGCCTAATCCCCTCACATTGGCTGCTGTTGTGGTATAGACTGTTGTATGGTAAAAGTTAGTTCGTTATTTAACATGGTGATATATCTTTATATGATGGAAGAGAATTGTCAAATTTATATTTTCGTAACTGTTTGAATTAAATATGTTATGCCACAGAGTTAATTTATCTGAAATGCATGTTAATTCTTAAACGAAGTAAAGAGGAGGTTCCTTTGCTTTAGCCCACCTTTCATATGACACGATAGCACGTGCTTTAGCGGTACTGGTGATATTTGTTTATATGACTTTTATCACTGACCTTGTTTTGAACAGGATTAGTCATATATTGCCATTCGAAGGTGTGTTGTGCCGAGTGCGAGATCTAAATTATTTTACTGATTGTTTATTGCACGTGTACTTATATGTATAATGGCAGAGTCTATCGCCAGATTTTCGCAAAAGCATCGCAAGGGAAAACCTTTACAAAGCAGCGAAAAAAGAATTGTGTTGCACGTGTTTAATGCACTCACAGAGAAGAATCCGTCTTTGTCAGTGAGAGAAGTCGAACAGCTGTGCTCTGAACTTACAGGTGTGAGTGTGAGGGCCGTAGGAACATCGCGACGTGAAATTGAGACAACAGAGAACTTATCACTTCAGGCAAAAGCAGGAATAAACAAAAGCGAGTGCTCGGAGAATGCGATTCGTGAAAAGTGCTGTACGTTGTCATGTGCATAGTTTTTTCTTTAGGAATGAACTCCCTAACATATATAAAATTTTGTCTGCTGTAAATGAAGATGCAGATTTACCAAATTTCAGCAGATCTAGTCTGTATAGATTGCTTATACAGCTGGGGTTTGTGAAGGAAAAAAGGGGCAAGAAAAGTGTGCCAAGAGACAAAGGTGATATTGTTGTGTGGCAAAGACGTTCTTTAAGGACAATCAGACTGTACTGAGATACAAGTCGCAAAATATACTACCTTGACGAGACTTGGGTGAATGAAGAACACACGAAAAGTAAAGTATGGCATGACATGACTTTTAAGACTGAAAGACAAGCATTTTTGCAAGGTATGTGTGCTGGTTTAAAAAATTCCCAGTGGAAAAGGCCGAAGGCTGAGTTGAGTTGAGTTTCATTACAAACTTGTATTCTTATTTGTATCTATCCTACTGGCAATTATTATGACGTTTACTGCAGGTTTAAATGTGATGGGAAGGCACCGCCTATGACCTATGACGCGAAAGCATTAGCCAACTAGAGGGAGGGGGAAGGTAGTTGCACGCGGAGTGATACATGTGAGCGGGGCAAGGTTGTATAAAACAGAGAGTGGTTAGTTCTTGCATGGTTCTTACGAAGTGCATGACGTCATTTTGTTTTCAATTTATGTCCAACATTATGTCATATCGAATGATGAATGAAATGGGTGAAATGATGCTCAAATGAGCCCAGGTTCCATAGAGCTCAGAGCTACCAGGCATTCATATTTCAGGATAAGGGGAAACCTCGGAGAAAACCTTATTCAGATCATTCATCCTGACCAACATTCGAACTCGGGACCTCTTGAACGTGAGGCAGACACGCCACCGAGGTGGGCGCATGACTACATGCGGAGAAGGTTGAAATTGCATAACTATGAAATTCAACTCTTGCCATAGGACAATTTGCAAACAGGCTTCAAAGAACTGACAGTGAATTAAAATTTCTTGAGAATATGATCTTCTCCGTTATGTCAGATTACATGTAATGGTTATTGTCACAATTGCCGAATTTAAGCTTTGATAAATTCAGCTATGATACATGAATGGTATTCCAGAGCATCCTAAGATGAATGTTTGGTCTGGTTTTATTTACAACTTTTTTTCCCATTTCTTTTAAGAAACTAACTCCATTACATAACATGGGTATGTTACAGAATTTTCTATTTTCTCAAATCGAGAAAATGTAAACAAGGTTGCAAATAATTGTTCAACAAGAAGGAGCACTATGCCATTTTGCAAACCATTTTCAAGAAGAATTAAATAATCGATTTCCAGAATGATAGATTGGCAGAAATGAACCAATATCATGACCAGTTAGAATATCGGATCTTACTCCATTAGATTTCTACCTTTAGGACTATGTCAAGAATGAGGTTTACACTGAAAAAGTTGAGGGTATCGAGAATCGAAAACAAAGAAAATGGACACCTACCTATTGCAAGCATTGTAACAAATATTCTTGCCAGAGTGTAAGCTGAAGTTGCACTTCGCTTAGCCCTTCTCGTGCAGAGGATGTAGAAGCTAACTAATGTTATTTCTATTCTGTTGAATTACTGAATTAATTAAATTTACTTTCAATCAATTACATATAATACTTATTTCACAGTGAACTCAAAAAACTGCACCGTATATTCTTGGAAAGCCTGTGTATCGAACTGGATTGTTACGAACATGCTTAATAAGTAAGCGTAATAAAGTATTTGCTCTCAGATTAATACAGAAGTTACTAAATATGTTGCTTGCTTAAAATCCAAAATGTACTTCCTAAATGCCTGGATAGTTATTTAGTAATTCATAACATAAAAAGACAAGTATCAATTATCTCTCTTATATTTATCTTATTTATTGGTGCTAGGCATTTGCAATCATGGATATAACTGGACATCTCTCTTATATAAACATCCTCCATAATATTTAATTATGTTCGGCTGGTAAGTCCTGGACCTCACACTATATATAAACCATTTACATTTTTTGCTTTATTTCTTAACACAATATCCAGAAAGGCTAATATATCCATCTCTGTAGTGCGATTTATCATGGTCCTCAAATTACTTAGCTGTTTACCGCATCAATGACCTCCTCGTTACTGTGAAATCTTCATCCTAGAGCTAGTCTAGAGTTAAACTATATGATGCTATCGTCAAACTGGCCCAGTGGCGCCAGCTCTATGTGAAGCCCAGGACTTATCGGCCGACCCTTGTACTTGAAAAAATTGTAATAATACTACATATTAAACTTACCCTTTTCAAGTATTTCCATATTACTGAGTACTTTCTTTTCAAATGTTGTAATGACCTCATTTATAAGAGAAATTCTCTCATCTTCAATTGCATATGTGAATTTTCTCAGTTGTGGAATTGACTTCAACATCCACATGGATTTATAATCATCATAAGCAGTGTGATGGAAGGCCTGTATATGGAAAATTTAAATGAGCAGTGTAACTAAGCATTTTAATTACTTTGATCATCTTACTAACATAATATACTAAGCACGAAGTAGGTCAGATAAACACCAACATCAGTTACACAAATAAAGATATTTGCTACCAAGGCTTCACTTATCTTAAGAAATTGGTGTTGATACTTCTTTTCAAATGGAAATCAATTGACGTAACCAACATCAGTATTTAATATTACACAAATAAAAAGTATTTGTAAAAGAATCTTCACTTAACTTAAGAAGTTGATGTTAATACTTCATTCTTCTTTATAATATTGATTTCAAAAGCATATTGCTTCCATCATCAGTTAATACCCAACTCCGTTGTTAAGGAAATCTCGGTTAAAATTTTTTTAAAAATTTAAAAAAAATAATAATAACCGAGGTTTCCTTAACAAACGGAGTTTATTTATTTATTTTCAGTTCAGTATAGTGTTAAATACACAAAAGAACCACGTCATATGAATTTATACAGTTTAAGAACACAGCTATACAGGTTGTGTGATATAAATAGAATACTAACTTGCTTTAATAAATCCATACACACTAATAATAATAATGATAATGATGATAATAATAATAATAATAATAATAATAATGATAATGATAGTAATAATAACAATAATCTTTATAAAAATAAAGTTCTAACTAGTATTAATAAACTCATCCACACTATAATAAGCTTTGTCAATTAGGAAACATTTCAGCATTAATTTAAAATTATCTTTACAATTCTTGATAGTGACTGGTAATATGTTATAACATTTTATGCCCATAAAACTAGGTGTCTTCTCATAAAAGTGCAGTCTATGTGTAGGAATCACTAAGTCGTCGTTATGTCTAGTGTTGTGATTGTGTCTATCAGAGTTGGTTTCAACGTGTAGGTTAAATTTCCGAAGGTGCATTATTGTGTGGTATATGTATAAGCTAGGAAGCGTTAGAAGTTTCAATTTTATAAATACTGGACAACAAGATTCGTTATGTTTTAGATTCCCAAGGTGTCTGACAGCTTTTTTTCTGCAATAGAAAGATTTTGTTAAAATTTACCTTAGTTGTGTTACCCCATACTTCGATCCCATATGAGAGGTACGAGTAAATTAAAGAGTAATATATAATTTTAGCTGTGGGCGTAGGTATATATTTTGTTAGATATTTCAGAATGAATAAATTTTTACTGATTATATTGCCAAGTTTATCAATATGTTCAGAGAAGTTTAAAGTACTGTCTAGTGTAACACCCAATAATTTAGTATTCTTGACCATTTTTACTGGTTCATTGTCAATGTTTAAATGGATTAGAAGATCTGCTCTTTTAGCACCAAATGTAATTAATTCACTTTTATTGGGATTCACAAACATGTCAAGATTATAAAAATAATGCAATAGTTTATCAGTGGTTTCATTTAAGGTATTCTGTAGAGTGTGACAATTTATTTCTGTGACAAACTGTTACTGTGGAATCATCTGCATACTGGAATAATGTTGCATTATTGGGTATAAGCTGGTCAATATCGTGCATGTATAGAATAAACAGAAGAGGTCCTAAAATGGAACCTTGCAGAACTCCATGGCTTAAAGTTTGTGTTTTTGACCTAAATTCACCATTTTCTGTTTTCGATTTGTCATATATGATTTCATCATTTTAAGCGCAAGGCCCCGGATGCCAAGATCATATAATTTATTCATTAGTATGTTACTATCAACACAGTCAAAAGCTTTAGTGATATCTAATAATATGCTAGCCGCGTAGTTACCAGCATCTATATTGCTTATTATTTCTTCAATGCAACTTGAGATACACTTTGTAGTGGAGCTATTTCTCACAAAACCGTTCTGATGTGTGGGTAAGAGGTCAAATTTTAAGAGATAATTCATAATTCTATTGAAAAGAACATGTTCAAAAATTTTTGATAGTGCTGGTAAGATAGAGATGGGTCGGTAGTTATTTATGGCATCTTTCTTTCCTTTTTTAAAAATTGGTATAATTTTTGCTATTTTTAGGATATCTGGGAAAATTCCAACTTCTAAACAGGAGATTATAATATTAGCAATTGGGTCAGCTATTGCCATTCTACATGTTTTTATCAAAGAGATGGGTATGCCATCATTTCCCATACTATTACGGTTTTTTAAATTTTTAATAATGTTTGATATCTCATATTTGTCAGTTGGATGAAGATATATGCTGAGTGAGGATTTACAGTTGCTTGCTAGTCCCAGAGAGGTACTGAAATTGCTTTTGGTGTGATTGAGTTTTAATTTAGTTCCAACGGAGGTAAAATAGTTGTTGAATGTCTCAGCTACCTGTGTAGGTTCTTTTATTGTTTTATTTTCAAAATGAATGGTTATGCTTTCTACAGTAGCATGAGTTTTACGTAAATTATTTATTATTTGCCAGCTATTTTTACACACATTGATTTTAATATGGTTTTGCTTATACTGTTACGTTTTGCATCAATCACTAACTGATCATAAATGTGTTTTACTTTTTTATAGTTATTCGCTTGAAGAGTCTTGTCTGTAATTAAAGCATTAAGTTTGAGCCATGTGCGTAGATGTTTAATTTGTGGAGTAATCCAATTCTCCTGATAAACATGTTTAGGGTTACAATGTTTTACAGATTTGGGGGACAGTGTATGTTGATGTAATAGTACGAAGTATCATAAAAAGTATTTAGTTTCACATTTGGGTCTTGAGCAGCGTAGACATTTACCCACCCTTCCTTCGATAAGACTGTGTTTAGAGAGCATAGATTTAATTCATTAAATGAGTTTATGATTTTTAAATGACCTGTGCACTGTTTGGGGAGCCCTAAATCACTTAATTTTATACATTGAGCTGTGTGGTCTGATAAGCAGGAGTTAAGAATGGTAACATGATAATGTGTTTTGTCAAAGTTAGTGATGATATTGTCAATGGCTGTACTGGACGTACCTGTAATTCTTGTAGGTTCATTGATTGTTACAGTTAAGTTATATTCATTAAAGAGGTATTGAAGCTTCACTTTGTCATTGGAGTTTTGGAGAAAGTCAATATTAATGTCACCCATGATTATGACTTTACTCTTGTGGTTAACTGTAAAACGGTCTAAAAGGAACATTATTCAGGAAGATGTAGCAGATTGGTGGCCTGTACACTCAGATAATATTGTGATATTATACAATGCAATACTGATCCCTGCTAACTCTATGTGACCCTCAATACATAAGTTCTGGAGGTTTAATTCGGCCAAGACCTTGGTTAGAATAGGATTAACTAGGATACTGACACCATCCCAGGTTTTGATACTTCGGCAAAAAGCTGAGATTAAGCGCATTTTAGGAATCAGGTTAAATAAGGACTCATGCTCCCGCAGTCCATGTTCGGTAAGGATCAGTATGTCGGGTTTCTCTTCTAAGAGAAACACATTCAGTTGGTCAGCTTTGTTTGTGAGCATTTGGATGTTCTGATGAATTAATTTTAAAGACTTACTCATCAATTGGAAGCCGGAGAAGACACCTAGTTTTTTTGAGTGCTTCCTTGTGCTTCTGTTGTGGTTATCTTTACAGAAGCTTCTTTAACTTTTAACTAAATCTAAAACAACCTTACCTAGAGTGTTACAAAGTAATCTTTTCCCCCGCATATTAAAGTGCATACCATGTCTGGTATGATTTTCACGTTTAACATTTGCAGTGTTTATCAACTTTACGTGTTGGTACTTGCTGATAACAGAGGTTATGTTTGAGTTCACTAAGTTTGTTTGCTTGTTCACCCAAGCATTGGGGTTTTGGTCGTGTATTTGAGGGAGTTTAACGACTATCGCGTTTGTATGGTGTAGGTCCTGGATTACACGTTCCATTTTTTCCACTTAGTCACTCACTTCACCGTTTGCAACATCGTTACTGCCGCCAATGAGCACCACAAAATCTTCTTTGGTGAAATGCGAGCATTTCTCATCGATGTTACTCGACACTTCTGCAAACCTTGCACTAGGTTTTACAATCGCGCTGGTTTTGGGTATATTTTCATATTTATAATTTAGTTCTTTGGCTAAACCCCTGCCATGACTATCACCTAACAGGGGAATTTGGCCTCGAGACTTCTTTTGCTTTGTAGTGTGTTTCCATTCTTTCTGATCGTGGTTGATCTCATCGCTGGAGTTTTCTAGAGCCGTGTGTTTGTTGTGGCTGATGCAGGTTTGTACTTTCCTTTGTTGCCTTTTTTGTCTTGAGACGGTATTCAGTATGCAGCATACTGGTTTGAGGTTAGATCGTCATGTTTGTTTCCCTTTTTTAGTCTGGTAATTTCATCACGGGCTTCTTTTAGGTCCTTCTTCATTATTTCGACGATCTTTTGTAGAGATGCAATGGTGTTATGTTCACTCGTATGCAGTGGCTTACCTTGATGTTGATCCATACTTTCACTTCTGGTCTCGCGCGTGTAAGTTGGTTCGCTTTGGTTTTCATTTTCCAAGGGTATATTACATAGGAGAACATTACTTTCACTTGCACCGTTTTTCATCGCACTGATAAGTAATTCGTTATTCCTGTTTCAAATTTTTTCGTGTATGTTTCCGTTTTCACTACGAATTTGGTGTGCCTTACTACGCGTGATCATTCCACAATCCGCCATATGTTGGGTATTAACCACACTGGTGATGGAAGGGATATGCTTTTGAAATCGATATTATAAAGAAGAAGGAAGTATTAACATCAACTTCTTAAGTAAAGTGAAAATTCTTTTACAAATAATTTTTATTTGTGTAACATTTGTTGCTTCACTGTGACTAGCTTCATTTTCTGTGTGATCAGTATTTAAATTTATTTTCTAAGGGAAACCAGGGATATTCTAGAAAATCCTCCCCACCTCATGTTGCCCTTTACATACCGAGAAGGATGGCACAGGCAGTTTCATCTGTGGCCTGCATTCGGAAGACGCAGGTTCGTTCCCGTGGCCGGCCTACCTGACCCATGGTTGTTTCGAGGGGTTAGTCAAGTCGATAGGTGAATGCTGGATAGATTAATTACATTCCCCGAATTTCCTGGCCCTCCATTTCACCTCCATTGTTATTTCACATCATATCTCATCTGGTGATCTCTTTCAGGGTAGAAGTATCAGCAGGTGTCTTGGCGCTGTGTGGCAGGATAAACATTTCTGGGTAAACACTGTCTCCTCCGGCGGAACGGACTCCGGTCTCCGAGCTGGGCCAGTGGGCCGTTTCAGGAACACGTCAGGAGAGATGCTGGTTGTACCAGCCTTCCTGGAGTATTTCCAACTCTGGAGGCGTTCTCCGGTTTCCGAGCCCAGCTTCGTGGACTGTTTCGGGCCGTGGTAGGAGGGATCCGGTTGTCCTTGAAGGCCGCGGCCGCACCATGGCTCAGTGGTTAGACCGCTTGGCTCTCACCAAGGCGGCCCGGATTCGATCCCAGGCGACCGCAAAGTGAGATTTGTGGTGGACAACATGGCGCTGAGGCGGGTTTTCTCCGGGACCTCCGGTTTCCTCCGCCATCTCATTCCACCGGTGCTCCATCTTCATCTCATGTATCATCAGTGTCACCACCTGCGGTGCCGTATGTAGTAAAAGCGGGCGTTAAACACTACACATTTCATTTCATTTTGAAGGCCAGGGAATTTCCAACTTGTAGACTGTAAAGACCTCGCTCTTTGCATTGTCGGGACTCCTGCCGAGTGCTCTCCTTAAAATCCTATCCTACCTTTACATAGAAAAGTGTATGCTTTTTCACTTTCCCAAAAATGCCTTTTTTTTTTTTAGATATTTTCATGACAAAATGTATATGTTCAACTTTTGTGAAATAGCTGTAAAGTCTTCTTCATTCTGACTAGATTTTTGTGTAATTTTGTGAAACTAGTAAACTGTAGAAAACAAACAAAGCCTCAGATCTTATGAAAATACACATTTTGACAATTTAAAGTGTTAAACCACCATTAGTTTCTCACTATATCATTTAAATATTTATAGAAATTATGATTAACATGCAACAGGAAGAAAACTAGACTACTGTAACAAAGTTAGTAGAAGATATATGAAATGAACAATACCTATAGGGCAGAGGAAGTCAAGAGGATGTAACACATCAAATTTGTTATTTTAAAAGTAAGTTAGATGTTTTTTACCCATGGTTGATGAATAAGAATGCATAGAATCAGTATGAATGTCAGTATAATTTTTATTTATATTTCTTTTAGTACTGCAGTAATCATATTCATATTCCAATGTACTTGTCCAGCAGCGCAGTGCTATACAGTAATCTAAAATGATTCATTACTTTCTATGAAAACGTGCTACGTTCATTTGATTTATAATAAAACCTATATTAAGTGACAACCTATGTTTAATTGAAAATTCATATTTAAATGGGTAGTTCCTTAATAGGAGTGATATATGTTATTACACGTGTACTGTATTAAACTACGATAGATGTCTAATATAAAGGATCTGAAATATACAGTACTTAGTTTATTTTGACCAGTTCACTGATTTGTGTTTTTTCGTATTTGAATTTTTCAACGGATTGTTGCTCCTAAAGCTCGTTTCCATTCCCATGAATTACTGTCACTATGCTGTAATGATAGGATGATTCTACCTTTACACAACATTCATAAAGTACAGAAAAGTACTACAAAATGTGGAATATTGTAACTGTTTGTAGATCCCTTGGTATGGAAAGCAAGCCGTAGATCCCTTAGCCATAAACAGTAGCATTCTTCCTCTTCACATTTCCTTGAGTTTTGTTGACATACTTATGCACAATTAACAACCCTGCCAGTTATCGTGAAGACTAGTTTCAGAAGGGCAAAGCTCTTTCAATTCTTAGAAAAATACTCTCTCTGCAAGAGAGAAAGAGAGAGAGCGAGAGAGAGAGATAAGAAATAAACAAATAGACCCTCCTTTTAACCTATGCTTCAAGGTTCGAGTTCTCTGTCAAAAGTCAGTTCCCACCAGGGGCAGCCGCTGTTTAGGAGCACAAGAGCATGTGAATTCCCAATATTTGTCTTGTAGAAACCCTTTTCCTCTTTTCATTCATTATTTGTATTTACCACGCCAATTCCTTTAGAATGTGCAGTAAGTAGACGGCGATAGCTTGAGTATGTGGTAACATTGCAGCTAGCACACGTCCATTGTGCTAGTACATTATGTAACGTTTAAAGCTCTGTGCATGCGTAGACGACAAATGCTACAGACAGCAATTGGTTGGGTACGCCCCAGATCACGACTGGACATTGAAGATCTGAATGTCAGACCTTTGGTCTCAAGCCAATTCAGGACTAAGCCCTCTACTAGCAGTGGAGTGTTTTGTAAGGAAGGATAATACACGGCAGAAGATGAGGTTGAAGTTATATATAAGACATCTGATGTGTTATTTTATGTGCCTAGAAGCAGCCTTGGGCATTTGTAGCACTCTCCAGGATCGATGTCGTACTCACCTAGACCGCGGATGAGGGAGATGAAGTTGTGGGATAGGTTTTGATAGAAGGAACATGAAAGGGTATGGATGTAGTCTGTTATTGTGGGAATACGTAGGTCTCATCGGATAATTAGATTGGGGATGTAACAAGGGGAGTCTGTCCAGATCATAGCACAATTACGATGTGCACGTTAATTCATATTGGCAACCCCAGAGTTCTTTGTCATCTCTTGGAAGTGCTACTATCTATGGAGTTTAACTGCAGCTATATCCAAATGCAGATAATGTTTACAGCTCCTGGCTACTTAGTCACATATATATTCTGTGACATAGTCAAGCTGTACTTATGCACAAGTGTCAATAGAAGGCTATTTGCAGAACTAGAGAGAATGAGAGAAAGAACACGGATCCCTTACGTCTGTCTGTATTTGGAATAGGCCTACTTAAGACCTATATTATCGCCTTGAAAGTGACTTAAAAATCCTGAAATGTTGAACTAAATAAAAATGCATCCGTTGTAAAGATGCAAATGAAGAAAATATGAGGTGTGCCCACATGGAAACAATAAAGTGTATTGTTCCAATTATTGCCTCGATCGTGACAATGGAGTTTTCATTCAAGCGATGCATCAGTTTCCGTATTTTGCCATTGCTCAACACAATAATGCCAATCAGATTGCCAATTATTGTTAATATCATGGGTTATTGTGTCGATGGCAGAGTAACTTAGGTCTCCTGTAGAGGGGCATGATGCCAATGAGCACAAATTTCCCTGTGCATAAGCTTATATCAAGGTAGGTTGATTTGCCAGCTGGTAGAGCAGTAAGTACCTACACCTGGAGCCTAAATAGAAACAAAACAACTTTATTTAAAAATTTACTGGAACAGATGCAGAAAGTGATAAGTATTCATAATCGGGATTCAGATATTTGTCATAGTGTAAGACCATCTTTAATATTCCTGTAACCTATGAGTCTGCTTCCTGGGATTGAAATCGCCTGTCAGTCTGTATAGATGTACTAACTCCGACCGAACAAGAATTTTTTGAGGTTCTGAAATAATGGAATTAATGGAAGTAAGATTCAGGACCAAGGTGGATTACCAAATACTTCCCACCAATTGCAGGAGCTCTGTTGCCCGTCGAGCCATGTGTGACTGGGCATTTTGGCACAGAAAGATAACACAGACCCTAAGCTAGCCCCGTCACTTGTTCGAATTGTTGCATTGTTTCGCAGTAATGTGTACCATTCACAATCTCAGCTATGATCCAGGAATTTGAGAAAATGTTAGGACAGTACAAACAAAACTGCTTCTATACAAGCAAGTGCTAGTACACCGATTATCTACGCTTGCGAAGTCTGGGGAGTAGCAACCAAGTCCCACCTTCACCACCTCAAAGTAATTCAATCCCACTACTTAAGGATTGTCATGGACTCCCAGTGGTATATACCAACCTACTAATTCGTCATCACCTCAACCTCCCTTCCATAACAGAATATATCCATACCCATTCCCTAGCCTTCTATCGAAATCTCCCCCAAAACTTCAATTCCGTCATCCGCGGTCTAGGCGAATATGACTTTGAGGTGGGTGAGAGGTGCCAATGCCCTAGGCTTGTTCTAGGATCCCAACAATCTTCCCTCAAATATTACCTAAAAATCAACCCATCCTCATCTAAAAATCCATAAGCTCTGAAACCTTCTCCACATAAATCTAACCTCTAGCGTCATTGACCCTCTCTGACAATAAACCCCATCGCCACTAGAGGGCCTACCACTGATCTGGTAGAAGACAGAAGACCTGCCTCAGTCTTCTAATGTCCACTGCTGTACTGTGTGCTCCATTTGATTCCTCAGTACATTAGTCTCATAGACCTGGCTCAGCTGGTGAAGAATTTGAATTGGCGCTATCCTCTATGCACTCAAATACTTTTATCATCACCCGCACCTCAGCTGGCGAAGAATTTGAATTGGCGCTATGCTCTATGCACTCAAATACTTTTATCATCACCTGCACCTCAGCTGGCGAAGAATTTGAATTGGCGCTATGCTCTATGCACTCAAATACTGTTATCATCACCTGCACCTCACGAGGAATACGAGCCTCCAATTTTAGCTGACACAGGAGAAAAATGGAAGCAAATGGAAGGATGACAATAAATGGGATAAGAATATGCAAATATAAGCTAGCAATGACAACCAAGTGGTTAGAAAGAATGTATGAAGCACTAGTTGAACCCAAAATGTTGTATGCAGTGGAGACCTGGAAGGATACAGAGGTAAACAAAATGGTGGACCAAAACTACAGAAGGTTTTGTAAGGAGCTACTAGGCTTACCAATATCAGCACCTAGGGAAGTAGCTTTATTAGAATTAGGAAAGACAAGAAGATGTGTAATAATAATGGAAAGAATAATAAAATTTTGGTATGGGTGTTTGGCCAAAGAAGAAGGGGACATTATGAAATTATGCATGAGACAGTAAAAAAGATTAGAGAACTCAAAATAGTTGGTGGGCAGAGATAGGAGGAATTATGGAAATGGGAATATATGGAAAGGGAGATATATGGAGATTAGAGAAAAGGAATACAAGTGATGTGGGTAAATTGGTAAAATACAGAATAGAAGATATAGAAAGGCAGGAAATATGGGGAAGTCTAGAAAATATGAAATCATTACAATTTTACAAGCAAATAAAAAGAAATTGAGGACGAGAAGCATATGTAGATTACTGCAATAGGCAAGAGAGAGAAGGGTTAGCTTGGATGAGAACAGGAACAATATTTCTAAGAGAGATAAGAGGTAGAGAAAAGGGAATTTGTGAATTGTGTGAGGGAAAAGAAAGCATAGAACACTATGTAACAGAATGCGAGGAGGTTGCAATATGGAGACAAAGGGTTTGGCAGGAAAAATGGGAGAAAGTAGACAAGAGGATAGTAGCTATAAAAATGTTAACGGACAGGGAGGAAAAGAAGGTAAGAAGCATTGGTGAGTTCTTGCAGAAAGTAAAAGAAAAATGGGCCAGAAATGTAAAGAATATAAGAAAGGAAGATGAGGGGGAGGAATGGGACTAATTAAGTAACAAGGAGGCATGGAGGTTAAGAGCTACCTGGCAGAGCAGAAGACCAGGGTGTCATGTAAGCCAAGATAGCAACAAAAGGTAAACACAAATAAATGTAGCCAAAAGTTATAAATTGTAAAATTTTGGAATATGCCCAGTAAATAATCTAATCTAATCTATACTACCGAATTTATTATTTATTTATTTATTCATTCATTCATTCATTTGCTTTGTTTATTTATTTATGTATTTATTTATGTACTTATTTATGTACTTATTTATTATTTTGCTGCAGCTTTTATCATCCTCAAAGGATCCAAAGAGTATGCTCTTTTCTAAACTCAATTACTAATTGCACTGATTAGTTTTAAGGTAGACATGAAAATATATGTAAAAATAAGAACAACAGTTAAATAGAAACTTCATGCATAAGAACAACACAAAGGAAGAAAGGACAAAAGAAACAGAAAATGGTAATTATAGGACACTTAGGGATTTAATTCATGATATATTATAATAATTTACAAAATATCTCACTCTCAGCTCTGCATCCAAATGAGCCACAAACTTTCCCAAACGATAGTGCAGCAGGCGAGTGCTGGGTACTTGCTTCAGTAGCTTTCCTGGTTGATAAGTTAGCAATCTCACTACATGCCTTCGGTTACCTTAAAATCATAAATTGCCAATCATTGCTGTGCTTTTTGAAATATTAATTTTACAATAAGTCAAGAACACACTATCTAATCATTTTTTATTTTAATAGAATATTTGGCCCAGATTCCAGCATAAGATTAAACAACTGACTAAAGCTATTAATGATAACTATTTTGCCACAACATCACACTCTATAAGGAGAAAACTTCCTTTCTGAAGGTAACCATGCGAAGGATTTTTATGCATGAAAAAAATCCAGTCAGTACCTCTGGAACCAAAGCTTCTAGACCATGCAGGACGATTTTAAGTTAGAAATTGCTCATTGTTTGCAGAAAGACATTAATTCAATTTCAAAGCCTTTTCATTTTTTAAACTATGTCACATTCAGTTACAGTTTTTTCCTCAATTTTTAAGCTGCTTCGCAAATATATTCTCCAAACAAAACTTTAGCTTATGCTTCTTGCATTATTCTTTGATTTTAACTTATTAAAATTATTGATTACAATTATGTATATGTCCTCCTATCATTTCTTTATACAATTATATTATCAAACCATAAATCTGGTGTCATTTTTGTTTGCACACAGACATGTCATACAAAAAACAATGTAATGAATTGTATAATACATGATTTCATGCAAGTTTCATGTTCATCTTCTGGCAATTTATAGTTAAGGATTTACTTTGTGAACAGAAATGTTACATACTGTTTAGGGGGATTTCTTCCAGGCTGTAATAATGGCCAGCTGTATTCTTGATGGGCTTTGGGCATTTAACTGCTCGACTCTCTGCAAATATAATAACCAGTAAGTAATAACTAGTGCTGGAGTTTTCCTATCCTTAAACAATTCTGTAAGTTGATATCCCTGTGAAAACAATGTCTTTGCTTGGATACATTTATATGTCACATATAATGTTTAATCACTACCCTTGATTGTTGCGGTATCTATTCAATACATTATCGTTCTCTCTGCATTTGTATAAGTAAGCAATGCTTTACATTTTTGCATTTTCAATATAAATACTGTTCAAAACTAATAGGATATGTTTAATGCATTTCATTACAGGAACATAATTTATTGCAAATTTATTTGAAGTATATATAAATACTATGCTTGTTTTGATTGAGAAACTTACATACGTTAGGAATTTTATTTAGTTGGTCAAGAAGGTAGTGTTTTAAGGGGAGGTGTATGATAATATAATATGATACGAAAAATTGTTGAAAGGTACCATAATGCAAAGCTGAAAGCAAATCTACAAAAAGTTAAATGTGTCTTTGTTATAAATGTATTACAAAAAAGTTAATGTAGGGAACAGAATATCAAGGTTTAAAAAGATTATAAATATTTGAACATGACAGTTTCAAATGATGACCAAAATAAATAAATTAATAAGTTGTTGGGAGTTGTGGGTGAAGCAAAAACGACCGAGTATCCAGTTAATTGTTTTCCAGCTTTTTTTACAGATGCCATTGTAGAATAAATTCAGAGGAATGGTAGATGATAAGCAGCTATTGAAATGGTTGGAGGCAGAGCTTGTTAATGAAGAATGTAGTGAGATAGAGTCAATCTTCAAAGGTGATCATAATTCTGAAAGTGAGCAGTTTTTGGAAGAAGATAATACTATCGGTAAATTTGATCTGTATGTTGGAAAAATGTTATGTAATGGAGTCTTCGACCTCTAGTTCAAAACAGGAGAATAAGAAGAGCTCAACATAATATTATCAAGCATTTACCTGGAGTTTTCGGTGAAGCAAAAATCACTGAGTGTCCAGTTGATTATTTTCCAGCTTTTTCTTACAGATGCCAGTTTAGAAGAAATTGTTTGCTGCACTAACATTTACCTATGTAACATTTGTTCTAAGTATTCCAGCACAAGGGATGCATAGGCACCAATATTACAGAAATCAAGTCATATTTAGGGCTTCATTTCTTAGCGGGTGTTCTACAGATATCATGCACAAATTTACAAGATCTCTGGGCTACATATGGTACTGAAAAGGAGTACTTCAGACTTTCAGTGGACATAAATCACTTTCATTTCTTGCTGACATATATAAGATTTGATGACAGCAGAATCAGAGGTCATTGGAAAGAAACAGATAGCCGCTGTCCGATTCTTAAACAATCAGTTCAATGAGAACTGCAACAAACACTACAGTTTATCAGAACTAGTAACAGTGGATGAAATGCAGGATGCCTTCCGGGAATGCTGTGGATTTATACAATACCTACATTCCATCAAAGTTGGCAAAATATGGTGTAAGGATTTTTGCACTTACAGATGTAAAGAAGTTTTACAGTTGTCATCTAGAAATTACTGCGGAAAACAGGTGTATGGGCCGTATTTGTATGACAAAATACCTCATGCTATTAGCAAAAGAATGGTGAAATTCATATCCAAATCTAGCAGAAATGTAACATAAGATAATTGATTAACTTTAAAGAGAGTTGATTAATGACACTAAACATTTCCAAAATTTGACAGCCTAAGCATCAAAAACACCTATGAACTTATAGAACACATTAAGGATACTGAACTAAAAGAAGAGGACACACTAGTCTTGTTTGATGTTAAATCACTGTTTCCCAGCATACCAGTTAATTAACTCCCACCGTTGACAGAAAAATGGCTCAAATCACTTGGAATGGCATCACCTGAAATTTCAGACTACATCAAACTAACCAAATTATGCATAGAACAAAATTTCTTCCAGTTTCAAACAAAATATTTCCACCAAACTTCAGGGTTAGCTTCCTGGCCAATCTGTACATGAGTGCATTAGAAATAAGGATCAACAAAGGTTTCCCTTGGATGTTCAAACTCTGGCAACGATATGTAGATGACATCTTTGCAATAGTACCAAAAAAACACATCAGTGATGCACTAAAACTTTTAAATATCCAAGAAAAAAGCATCAAGTTCATGTAGAAATAGAAAAAGATGAGCATTTACCATTTTTGGATCTAAAAATAATGAGGAATAAAAACAGACTAAACTTTGGCATTTACAGAAAACCAACACAGACAGACAACTGCATAAAAGCTAATGGCTACAACCCAAGATCCCACAAACAGGCAATCTTCAATAGTTTAGCACACAGACTGGTAAACATCCCTTTCACAGCAGAAGAATACAAAACAGAATACAACAAAATAATTGAAATAGCACAAAAAAAATAACTTTCCCACATCTTTAGTGGACAAAAAAGTGAACTTAGAAAAAAAGAAGAAGGTACTAAAGGAAACCACAACCCTCTCAGCTACAGAAACTAATGTGATTTTCAAAAAAATCACTTACCATCCATGGGCCTATGTTAAATTCAAAAAAGTCTTCAAAAAACAAAACATTCAACTAGCTCCAGTCAACCATTTCTCCTTAAAAAACCTAATTTGCTCAAACATCAAAGATGCCATTCCATCTAACAAAAAATCTGGTATATATTAAATTGAATGCAATGACTGTAGTCAAATTTATATTGGAAAAAACCAAAAGAAATTTAGAAACAAGAGCAAAGGAACACTTTAGAAATATAAAATATAAACAATTAGAAAAAAGAGCAAAGGAGCACTTTAGAAACATAAAATATAAACAATTAGAAAAATCAGCAGTTGCCACACATTTTTGGGGAAAAAACCACAACATAAATCCAAAACCAAAACTACTAAAACATACATCAGGAAAACAAGAACTATCCACATGGGAACAAATCTTCATTTCAAAAAATAGGAACAAAGTATTCAATTTCGACATCCCCCAGAAAGATTTGTTCAGCAAGTTCCTTGAACCGCCACCAGAGGAGACCTGTGACAAAATATCGTCAACTACACCAATGAGAACCAGTCGAGAGCCGGCTGATGATAGAGGCAAAGCCTCAGAAACATGTTGCAGAAAAATTTAAAAGTAAGTGTTGTTTAGTGTCATTAATCGACTCTCTTTAAAGTTAATTTATCATATCAACACTGTTTTCAACACTTCCAAGAAAGGAATTGCAATATGATAATTGGTTCACATCAATTCTACTTGCTGCTGACTTGCTCAAAAATAATAACCTAACAGTGGTTTGAACAATATGAAATAATAAACATGAAATTTCTCCATTTATGACAGTAGCAAACAATTATCCTCTGGAATCCAGGCGTTATTGCATTTAGGAGACTATGACACTTGTTTGATATAAGGCTAAGAAAGACCAGGTTTTCTGGCACTGTCTGCTTACATGATGAATTGATGATGATAGTATTGACAGTGAATCAGAAAAGTCCAAACCAGAAATCAAACTTTTTCTAATGATACCAATGAATAGATAAAGTTTATGAGATGAAAAATTTTATGAAGAATTTTATGGAGAAGTTTATGTGACAAGAATTATCAGAATATGGCCATTTATAATTTTTTCCTCTTTTCCTAATTTTGCTGCATTCAATGGATATGTAATTTACAAGAGCAATTCAAAATCAACCATTCCCAGAAAAGACTATCTAAAAACTCTTGCCTGATTAATTGAAAATGAAGAAATTAATTGAAATTGAAAATTCAGCTAAATACTCCTGCAAGTATCAACAACTACATCAGGAAAATATTGGGTTTACCAGAAGCTGAATTTTCTCCTACAGACCCACAACTAAATATTTGAGGAAGATGCAACTTCTATGGCAGGAAGAAAACCAGCCCAACCAGATTTGCTTGTAAGCAATACAGTAAATTTGTGTGCCTGGAACATGTTGCAGTATATCTGAGTAGTGAGTGCAGCGAGAACAGCAACCATGTGAATTATTTGTTGAAAATGACAGTGAAAATCATTTTTATGACTACAATAAATGTTCTTAGTGGTTCAAGAGTAAGTTATAGCTTAAAATTATTTATTTTCACCAGTGATGCTTAAATATATATGCTTCAACTTCATTGCATTTTTATATTATTCAGATTTAAATGTATTATATTTCAAAACCATATCATTAAAATGGTATATGAAACTTGTATAAAAACTAATGTGGACTCTCGGTCTGTGTACATGTAATGGAGATAAAAAGATTGCCTGTGTAGCAGAGTGTTAATAAAGATAAGTGAACTACTGTAATTACCTCATCTTGAGAACTAAAATGTTGCTTTCATCCTATTCTTAAATGATATACATGGTTACATACTACATTATTATTTCCATTACAGATTACCTAGTAAAACTTGCTCTATGCCTACAATTAAGGTTTGGATCTCAAAAATACGTAACACTGACAGTTACATCTTTAGTACCTATACAATTAATATTCACATATTTTAGCATAATGGTACAACTTGTGCAAGACAATAAAATGTACAAGAACTTACTTATTCTTATAAATAGCGCCTAAACTATGATCAACTTTTTACTTATTTGTCATTTACATCCTAAGAGTTTCTTATGAATCAATTTGAGTTAGCCGTTGCTATTTGTATATCTAGCTGTAATTAGTGTTGTTCTCAATATTTTCAACAAAATCTACACAAAAATGACCTAGTATGATATAAGATATAGGAATAATTTAATCACATTTTCTTTATAAAATCAAATGTACCTAATAATCTTATAAGATGATGTCCAATTATGGGGCACTTAAAGTTCAGTACAGGAGAATTGAAAGATCAAAACCTCCACTCCTTTTGTAAAATGAATTTGAGTGTCGTTTTTGACACAATAATCATCCTATAAATTACAAGTTTCAGTTGCCAATATTAAAATTTTTCAGATTAAAACATTGCTGATTATACTACAGTTATGGATATAATTTTTAGACCATATACTCAATGTATGAAACTATGTTCATTAGTATAATGAGAAAATTTGGTTTCCAATACGCTGTTCTGATGTTGCTTCTATGATGGCAAAATCTTAAAAATTGTTGTGGGTGTGAGTTCTGTTTAGCCATGATTTGCTTCTTTATTTAGCTCAATAAAACAACTGTAAAAGATGTCTAATAACAAAAGACAAAAGTAATTAAAGCTGTTATTTTTATTATCTTATTAAACAGAAGATATATAGGAAATATACAGGATATATATATATATATATATATATATATATATATATATATATATATACATAGGAAAGTTTTTTCTCTTTTTTCTTAAATGAGCCACTGAAATTTGATGCTTTGTGGTGATAGTACCACTTTACTCCAAGTTGTGTTGGAGTAGGGGAGGGCATCCGTCCCCTTCAGCTACTGTGGTGGAAGTACTGTGGACCCTTAGCACTCGTGGTACCTCTGACGTTACTAGAGGAACCTCGGGCCGAACTGCTGAGCCCCTCCTGATGGGGAGTTGTTCGGATTGGGTTGGACTCGAGGGGGCAGTGTGTTCCCAACATCTATGGGGAATTGGGTACCTCCGGCCAGGCTACGGCTGCCGAGAGGGGATAGAGGGTTGCCTTATAAGTCCCGGGTACTAGCCTGCATAGCTAGTAGGTGTGCTAGATCACCAGGCGGCTCCACCAAGGTTTTTCAGTAGTCTTCCCTGCGAGGTTGAGACGCGTATGTGGCATATCCACTTCCATCCCATTTTGACGTTGTTGACAAGGGGGGGGGGCTTTTTAAGAAATCAGGTATTGCCCTATGGAAAGACCCGGAGTTATCCATCGCTCCCGGGTTGAAAGAGGCCGGGGTCCTTGGACTTTAGGGTCTTTGGACTAATTGGGTAGATCCTCTGCACTTAACTATATAATCTTTATACTTGTCTTTACTTCTTGCTGGTCTTGTGTGCTGTTGGCTAATGTTCATGTGGTGGTACATATCCTCAAAGCAGATTCTTTCATAAATTTGACACCTCTGTACTTAAGTCAATGAAAATTTTACATACAATAATTTTTTAGGCATCCTTATGTTTTCTCCTGATGAAAGGAGAGAAAAATAATTGATGACTAAATATTAATTAGGGAGATAAAACATTACAGTCTTGTCAAATTTTAATGTTCTTCAATGTTATGGATTGTGTTTTTCATCTTGGCCTTTAGGGCTTCATCTTTAAAAAATGGGGCCATAATGTGAACATGTTCATTCATGGCACTTCTCAAGAGAACATGCCCTGTTGTTTGATATGACTAGCCTGGAAATAGCCAAGACCTAAATCCTGTAGAGCACCTGTAGGCCAGATTACAGGATTCTCTCTTCAAAGAGCTACATTCATACAATGAAGACCAGCTTACTGCACGTGTTCGGGAGAAGTTGAATACGTCACCTCTGTAAAGACAGTAGTGCTTGCATAGATTTTTGGCAGACTTTATTTGTAGATCTTAAATCCACTGCACTATTCTGCAATATTAGAAAATATTAATAGTTATATAGTAATTAATTAATTACAGTTGAAGAATGTCTTCATAATCAGGAATGCCATACAAAATACTGAAAAAGTGAACAAATGACTTCCCAAATCATCCATCCAAATTAAGAAAGGACTTTTTGTAAAAAAACATTATGTATAATAAAGTTACTCTAAAAGAACTTGAGGTAAAAACTTTCTGTCCCTTAAATTCACTTCCAAAGAGAATACTGCTGAATCAACTGCAATGGGATTTTAATACTACTTCTGAGAATGATAATGAAGGTACTGAAGATGAATTACTTAATAAGTTTAAACCATGGTATTTAATTAAAAATATCAACACATTCACCTGAATAGTAAAATAATTTAAAGTAATACTAGCATTTAAAATAAGCAAATATTATGTTACCTAGGAAAAGCATTAATGCATTCTGGGCCTCAACAAAATTTGTCTGTCGTGAGTCCAGGGTATTCATTACTTTAAGTACATAACCATGCGGCCATATGTTTTCCTTAGTGCAGTCTTGAACCTATAAACAACAATCCCTCATTAAATCCTTTAACTAACCCATAACTGATAATGTGGTGTCTGACAGACTCCTCTAAATATGAAAATGTACACCCCTGGGCAGACTTTGTTCATTGAGGCTTTATGTCAACAGTACCTCCTTATCTCTATCAGAACAACTCCTTTACTCTTACACCAATGTTTTGGAAGAGTGTACTTTGTTTTCATAATGATTCTGCTAAGTTACCAGTTAGGTAGTTTCTTTTGTAGTTGTCGTAACAATTATTATAGAGTGAATTTTTTTTAATTTCAACCATGCATGGCTGTTAAGCTCCATCTTCTTCATCATACCTGATGATCCTAACTTCATCCTTCCTTTCTTTCTAATGATAAGCAATATCAAGTGAAACAGTTCCCTGCATTGGTCGGCTGAAGAGATATAGGAAATTTATGAGGTCATAAATAAAATTTAAAGTCTATCCCATATTCAGAAAGAGTTTCATCCAAAATAAACGTACAGATTATTTGAATGCATAATACTTAGAAAATGTATTGATGGCACTTATAATTTTGCCTATATTTCTAGTTTCATTTTCTTGTGTTCTGAACCTTTTGAATGAACGTTCAAGAAATTATTGTTAATCTTAAAGATTAATATGAAAAGAATCCAATTAAAATGTTCTTTAGCTTAACTTATACATATAATAGAATTGCAGAATTTTTACAAGAGTGCTCATTTTTGTCTTGAAATTATTTGAAATGAAATTACAATCTTGGTAGAGTCTTAATAAACAGACTGATGAAACAGACTTATTATAAGAACAATGAAACATCCTAAGGAAACAATCATCCTTTCTAAGTGCTAAAATAGGGGTGTTTGTTAGACACCACATCACCAGT
This sequence comes from Mantis religiosa, assembly GCA_030765055.1. Lineage (NCBI taxonomy): Eukaryota > Metazoa > Arthropoda > Insecta > Mantodea > Mantidae > Mantis > Mantis religiosa. Next base: position 84,469,157 of record CM060951.1, read on the forward strand.
AATACAATATCATAATCTTCACATATGTTAACCACATCACATGTAGATAAGTTATACAATTACTTGGAGCTAACACCACTTATTGATGTACCTGCTCAAAGTTTAATAAACATATAAACATAACATTATAATTATGTTAAAGGGTAAGGAAAATTGCTCTAAAGTAAACTGAAATTGCATACTTTAGAAATAGACAAGATTTTAAATATCACTTCCAAGAACATTCTTTCAGTTGTTACCATATCTTTATGTGAAAAAAAAAGTGTTTTATGTAGATAAAGGGCTAAAAATGTGAGTCTCTTTATCCTTTTTCTCATGCTGCTGATCCATTCCTATGCATCAGGTACTCCATACGATTTAATAGACTATTGTCACTTAGCTAGTTGCTGCTTGCAAGCTTCTCATAAGGACTACCTTCAATAGACCACGATATCACAGCAGGGTCTCCACTGAGTGAAGAATTCAGAAACTTGGAAACTTAAATTTTTAAACAAATGACAACTATATTTCAAATATCTGACTACCCATTCTAAAAATGTAATATTTTCTGCAAAACTTAAAAAACCTAAATTCGAACTCCGGACGTCGAGAATGCGAGTTGCACACGTTACCGCCGCAGAACCTTTCCCTGCTGCGATTTTCCGCTGCGATTTTCTGCTGCAATTTTCCATTGTGCAGGAGGGTTAGGGTATTAAAGGCAGAAATTTAATAGGTGCAACACACAAGCGGATCCTTTAGAGGTAGAGATCTGTTATTCCATGATAATTGGGAAAGCTCGAGTTTCGATCAGGATGACTTATCTGGATAAGGTTTTTCCGGGTTATTCCTAATCCTGAAAGAAAAATCTCGGGTAGCTCTAAATTGCCTGCCTCGGTAGCGTAGATGGTAGCATGTCTGCCTCACGTTCAAGAGGTCCCGAGTTCAAATCTCGGTAAAGGTGAATTACGTGGATAAGGTTTTTTTCAAGGTTTTTCCCTTATCCTAAAAGATGTATGTCGGGTAATTCTAAGCTCTATGAACCCTGGGTCCCTTTGAGCATCACTTCACCCATTCCATTCATCGTCCAATATGACTTAAAGGACGTAAATTACAACAACAATAATAACAATAATAATAATAATATATTTTATGCAATTCGGACTCATATGAGAATCATTTCACTTCCATTAAGTTGCCTGTGACAAGGATAAGTGTTTTTATTTGTGTGTGCTATTATTTTAACAAATTACCATTTTAAGTACCTATAATTTTAGAATAAAGTTAAAGACTATGGAACCATTCAGCTGTATTTCATGAGTATAACGCACACACTCTAGAATGATGCCTTCTGATCAAGCAGGAGTTAGTTATAAGATAAGAAAGTAACCTTGATGACCCCGGAGTATTGTTTTTGTTTATTGATAGTTCTTATTGATGTATAAAATTTGTATTACTCGCTGCTGTACTATCACAAGCAAACTAACAAATTAAAACTGTAAGATGGGAGGAATAAACAAAACAAGTCATATCAACTCTTAACACAAGATAATAAAACAAGACACTTAAACTTTATATACTTTAAAAAAGTAATAAATATGCATTATAAAATAAAATAGGAATTTAAATAGTTTTGAATCTTAGCTTTAATGATTACTAAATTATGAGCTGTTTTTTTTTTTTTAATTTACGTCGTTCAACGTTGTCATATCGGACGACGAATGGAATGGGTGAAATGATGCTCATGTCAGCCCGGGGTCCATGGAACTTAGAGTTACCGACATGGTGCAGGATAAGGGAAAGCCCCGGAAAAAACCTTATCCAGGTAACTCACCCTGACCGAGATTCGAACTCGGGACCTCTTGAAAGTGAGGCAGACATGCTACCATCTACGCTACCGAGGCGTGCTTATGGGCTGTAGCATACAATGTAATATACTTCCCTACTTAATTTATACTTTATAAATCGATAATATGCGAACCTGTATAAATTACCAAGAGAAAAAATAAATTCCCTCAGGTTTTCTATTCATTTAATTTATATAAAGTTTAAGTCAAATGTGGCATTTTTCTTTAATTTTAATTTTGCAATAGATAGAGCAATGCCTATTTTGATAAATTTAACGATGGTGGTGGTTAATTGGTCTCATAAAACGGTGTGCCACAATTTTGTTCTGCAATATACAATAAATTAACTTTTGTTGATACAAAGGCTGTGGCACTCTGGAGGTTCTAGGTAGCTGAAAGGGCAACATTTAGTTAAGAATATTACTAACTTTTAACTCAGAAAGTAGAATAAATTTATTCATCATAATATTTATACATTAAGCTCTGTTTGTATTTTTTGTTTTTGCAAGTACCAAAAAGAAGTCACAAACGAGTAAGCACCGATATCCCAAAGGCATTTTGCATGTACTATAAAATGTTAAGGACAAATAATAAAAATAATAGATAAAACTAAGCCTTTGCGGTGGTTTCTTAATACATAGCTGCTGAATTTTAATAGATAATAAGTGAAATTGTGCTCGAAAGAGTATTACAGTTCCACATTATACTTGGTCTTTAATCAAATCGTTTAACGATTCTGGTCGTTTCTGCACTGTTCGAAATGACATCGCTCACAATTTTTGTTCACACATCTTGCACTCTCGTTGGTGAAATGTTCTTGATTTACACATTTTGTGATGAAATCCGTCGCTAAACCTACAACTACATGTCTTTGTGATTGATTCCTCGAGGTACAGTCCGTGTTCACCATGCGTCTTTGTTTGTTTCCTTCTCTTATTTAGTTGCGTTGCTGGCAGCATTAATTTTTTCTTCGAAGGGAGATTAATTCCTACGTTATTTTTCATTATTGGATGTTTTTATTTGCATTAGAAACATCGTGATGTTAACAACTATTTTCCCTTTCTTATTTTCATACCCTATGCACTTTTCATTGAGCTCTTCGATTTCTGAACGTATTCTAAGTATTGGACCATTTTATTTCTTTATTCCTTGCGTTTCTCTTTTACATGACTAGTACAGTGTGTAACATTGTAACATTTTAATGATTGTGTAGGTACAGCAATGAATTTTGTATACTTTAGTTCATGATTAGTGTTATTGGCTTTGGTTTGGATCCTGTGGGTACTCACATCTGTATATTTAAAACACAACTGTTGAGAAATATTGCTGGCAGATCATAGGATTATACATCAGCACATCAGCAGCTGGACCTTTGTAATGGACGTCTTATCTCCGTCCACAATGGCATTTCTTTGAGAACATCTCGGAATTCTGTAGTGTCAACTTGAATGTCTGCATTTGCCACTAGCTTCTGGATCTTCTCCTGGTAATGTTGAGTTCTTCTAGACAATTTACAGTGACAATTTACAATTTGTCGACGGTTAGAGACCCGTCCCTGCCATGGCTGAATATCTGGAACTTCCGGCTGTTGAAGATCATTGTCTCGTCAAATAATACTTCTTTGATGCCAATCGCCGAATTCTGTTATCTCACTTCCATCCATGTAGAAAAGGTTGAAGTGTATCTCAACATAACGACGCCGAGTTTGAGGACCTTCATTATTTCCAGTGCTGTAAGAGATTCTTCTATGTTAATCCTGAAACGCTTGTTTCATTTGTAGCTCTTTATAAGTGAAAGGAGTTGGCATTTTTACTTTATTTCTAAATTGAATAAGTAATTGAATAAATCTTTTACACAACAATCCAAACTAACCTTTTTTTAATAAACTAAAACAAATGAGCAGTATGTGTGCATTGATTACTAGAAACGCATACATTAGACAATGAATGATACCAGTCAAATATTTTAACAGGCCATGTGATGCTGTTTGTTATTTGATTAACTGGAATGTTCTATTCCTTAGCATTACTATATGCCACTGATGACTGATAGGAAAGGCGACAAAGGAGCAATTCGTATTGTCAACAAATCCCACATGGAATTGCACAATTAGGAGAACACTTCGGCTACGATTATAAAATTCGGAGATTAACAACACATCTATAGTATAGCTGATGTTCCCCTTTTTATTCAGATATAACTAAAAGCTAGTTATTCGAGGAAACTGAAATTGAGCTTTTATTTATGGTCAGCTTTAAGTGCTGTGGTTCTCAGCGTCCCATTAGGGGTGAAATACCGTTTAATTTTGCTCAGAAGCCTCTTTAATAGGCTTAAAATACTTTTACGTGCCGTAAATCTACGACACGGCTTTACTTCTCTTCTGAAGGAAGGAGGTTTTTACGACCGAAAAAAGTCCATCGCCTTCCATGGGGTTTTAACACACACGCACCAGAAACTAGCATGTTATCCCTATACAACGGAGGTTGATAGTTATTGATGGGGAGGAATTTTCAACTTTTGGATCTCGCTTCTTCCGAGAGATTCCAGAACGTCCTAACCAACTGTGCGGTGTTTTGGCTGTCCGCGCCCTCGGCGTTCGTTGCCGTTTGCCGTTATCATAGAAAAGCGCGTATGACAAAATGCAACATTTTTAAAACTACGTTTAAATGCTTTACTTAATGATGTTACTAAAGGAGATGCTGAAACTGGCCACTGTCGTTGTCCATATATGTTTGGCACCTGTTTAGGAAACTATCCGTCACTCTCCGTAGTTCACATTCAGAAATGTTGGCAATTTCTTCTCTCAGGGTGTGTCGATTTATCCTGTACACATTATGTTTTAAGTTACCACAGAGAGAGAGAGAGAGAGAGAGAGAGAGAGAGAGAGAGTGAGAGTGAGAGTGAGAGTGAGAGTGAGAGTGAGAGTGAGAGT